>VUQG01018404.1:12558-22995 GCA_015106755.1 Etia nguti
ACAACAGAACTGATTTGGTTGATCTTGTATCATATTTGGATTTTCTTTCATATATTAACTAGGTTATGAAAAAAAAAAAAAAAAAAAAAAAAAGCAACAAAAAAAAAAAAAAAAAAAAAAAAAAAAAAAAGACAAGCAGAGATGGCACAGAAGGAGGAAGCCAAAGTCGTCAGTAACTAAAGCTGAGAATTGAAGGCATAAATAACAAGGATAATAAATAAACTTAAAGAACCTTTTCAAAGCATCAAAGAATAAACAAGATTTGTTAGAACTTGTTGAAGAATTAACCAGAAACCGAATCCAACTCGGTTGAACTCTTTTTATACATACAAGTCATTTTTTTACACGACCATTTTTCTTCTCTTTTATTAGTTGATCATTCTGTGGTCTGATAAGTTAAGTCAGGTTAAATTTTTCAGTTAAAGGTTGGCTGCACTTTTGGTGAACTAAATAAAAAGCTTTTTGTACTGAACGCTTTACTCAGTATAAAGTCTGTGGATAAATACGAATAGCACAGAGACATAGCAAACTCCAATCTAAAAAAGAAAACTGACACAGAACTCACAAAGTAATGTGTAATAAAACTAAAATAATTAAAGGAAAACTTAATTTCAGCTGCTTCTTTGTCACAAGGGGTCGCCACTGCAGGTGGGGTTGCATGTTTGATTTGTCAGAGTTTTATGCTCAATGCCCTTCCTCACACAACCCCAAATGGAATTTGTGTAAAACAAAATGTAATAATATAATATGTAATGTGGTACTTTTTAGTCTTTCACTCAATACGGTTCACAGTCTATTGGTTTAATAGAGGTTACTTTCCCAGAATCACTTATGAACAGACGGTGATTGTGTTCTGCAGATGCCAATTGCAGAATAGTGTTAACTGTCAAAAAGGTGTCTCTCTGTCTCCTTTATTTGTAGAATTATTGCTACCTGTAAGTTTTTCCTTGGCTAACAGGTTCTCATTTTTTCTCTAATAGCTGACAGTCTTGAATTTGAAATGTGAAAGGAAAATAAGCTTGAAAGCACCATCTTAGATCTGTGATTCCTAGACAGATCAATCTGCATATATTCATTGCAATGTATGGTAATTTCAGAGGGAAACCTTGCATTCATAAATACCGCTCGTCAATCATACAGGGACATTTAAATTTTAGATACTAGCACCGTTGAAGAACATGCGGCGTAGTTGTAAAGTGCATTTCTCTCTACACATGCATAGATTAAATTGGGAAGTCACAAGCTATAGAGACTTTAGTTGAAAAAACATATTTACTAGTCTAGATTCTGTTTTATCTGACACATCCAATTTTCAGTCCAAAGACTGACCCAAGAAAAAAGCTATTTCCCCTGTACTTTGTTTAGACTGATACAATCGCTACGGTCATTTGGTGTCACCAACTTCAAATGACATGCTTGTACTTTCCTTAAAGTTACTAAAATGAATGAAATTTGAATTGTCCAAGAAAGCGTGCTCTTTATGTCAGTCTGAAAAGTAAATAATTTTATTTTACTTGTTAATGATTTATGGTTGTTGGGTTAGCACCATCTAATTTTAGTTCTGGCAATGCTAGCATCAGTACAAAGGCCTGCTGTCATACCCAGTTGTGAAATTAACTTGAAACTCAAGCAAAACTGCAGAGTCACACTCCATCCTCCAATGTAAGCTGAAAACTTAAAAAAAAAAAATGATATGACTAAAACAAATACTATTTCAGAAAAAGTATCTGCACACAAACACACACACAAACACAATTATTAATTTCCTGTGAGTGACTTTCCTTCTCATTATTTTCTTAACTCCTTTCATTGGGGGAGATGAGGGGAAAAGGTTCTTAAATAAAGAAACATTAACTGAAGAAATAGAAACGGTGGTCTGTGGAAGTTTTTCTTAGCATGAGCTTATGTACCACTTTTTCCTGAAGCTATTTGACTTTTGAAGTTGTGTTGGTTGAATATTGCACATAATTTTTACATATATGCACATATTTGTGACAAATGGTAAAAGGTAGAAGTAGCACTTAAACAGAAAATTATCATCTCAACTGCTGAGTTGTCTCTGGTTAATCCTAATGGTCAAGGTCATAAATAGTTAGCATGTAAGTCATTCAGCACTTCGGCTAGGAAAACCTCAGAGAGGACTCAGATAATAA
Organism: Etia nguti; assembly: GCA_015106755.1. Lineage (NCBI taxonomy): Eukaryota > Metazoa > Chordata > Actinopteri > Cichliformes > Cichlidae > Etia > Etia nguti. The sequence continues at coordinate 14,712 of VUQG01018404.1, forward strand.
ACAGGGGACCATGATCTCGTTTTATGCCAGCTTTGAAAAACCAGGCAAGTTCAATATGTGCAACCTCCCTCAGATATTTTCAGATTAGCATATGTGAGAAATTAGCAGGCTGTGTTAAGCTAAAAGAATAATTGGATCACTTTAATTTTTTTAAAATATGAATTTCTTTGTGGATATTGGCAGTGAATACACATCATTACTTACATTTTGATACCGCAAATGAATTTGTTAATACCGCAAAATTTTTATTTTTCATAGTGGGCTATTATTAGCTAAATTAGCTAAGCTGGTGTTTTAGTTTTCACTGACGAAACATTTTGCAGATGCCTCTCTAGAGGTTTTTGTTTGTTTGTTTGTTTGTTTTTAAATTAATATACTCTGAGGATTGTATTTTAGTGGTTTGTACTTCAACTATGGTTCTTAAGCTCAAGACACAAGAAGCCTCTAAACATGTAGCTGGACTCCTTGAGGAAAGAGCAAACAATTAACCCAAGATTGATGTCAGTTTCCCTAACAAAGTGGGATTGAAACTGTTTACCTGGGCTGCAAATTAAATCTTGGGCATGCAAACTTGAAGCATTTAGAATGGATCACCAGGTGCCCAGACATCTGTGAGATTCCCTTAAGGGTTAGAGTTAGTGTTCATGAGACTCCATTTGTGTGTTAGTTTATTTGCATGCAAGCTGAACACACACATAAATTTGAATCCGTGACTCTGTGTACAGTGATTTGTGTGTGAGTGAGTAACTTGCATTATTTACAAGGAGCCGCAGAGAATGGTTCTGTCATCAGCCTCCCAGCACTAAAGCACACGTGGAATGTCGAGAAAGAGCAACAGGATGAAGAAATAGGGCTGGAGGCAGGAAGGTGTTGGTTGAGAATGCAGGAAGTAAGTGAGAAGACCGAACAGAAAAAAAAGACACATTCAGAGTGTCTCTCTTCCTGATTAAATCATGAAGTGGCAGCTCAGCAGTTGCAGGCAAATGCCCAATCACGGACAAGCACTGCAGCACTCGAAGGAGAAAGAAATCACACACGCTTTAGCAGGGGAAATTACAAGTGGGTGGGAGACAGATAAATAGAAAGATGCTGTGAAAGGAATGTGTGTGTTTTTATTGGTCTGATTTCCAACAGTCTCTCATCTAGTAAAGTGCCACTCCATCAAAAGCAAACAAACAAAAGCTAATTTATTTTCTCTCGTCTCGCACACATCCCAAAAACTGTAAACACTGTCGTACATTTGCATTTTGACTACACATTTATTAAAAGTCAATTTATTCTAGTTTTTATTGCCTTGCACTGAAGTCATTGGAGGCGATCTTTACTTTTTTCTTGTGATAATTAAACTGTGGGGAAGTGGGGGGGGGGAAGATTGTGTATCTATTTTATTGTTGGGAGACATCCAAAATAATGTTTATCAAGCAAACTAGTTTAGCAGAAGATGACACTGAAAGGGGTGAATGCACAGTTAATGTAATGTCTGTATTTCTGCACGTGTAATACCCCACACCTCTGGACATGGTCAATTTTTCTTTTTAACCTTTATTTAGCATTACACTCTCCCTTGGGAACTGTTTGGTACAATCTCAGTTGAATCCACTAAATAGCATCAGTGGAACAGGTGGATGGATAAATGCCTTACTCAAGGACACCTTGAAAGCATTGGTTAAAGATAGTGGGACTATTACACTTTATGTCCTGCAACTGGCCAATTTTTCCTGCTCTGTCCAGGGAATTTAAACTCAAAAACATTCTTGTGACAATCTTATACTCTCTAGAATTTCCCTGCTTGGGTAGGGATGCACAGTAGCAGTCTTTCATCTTTAACCTTTCCCTGCTGCTTTAACCATTCCTTCATAAAAAAAATAATAAATAATAATAATCATAATGATGTGCTATATGTCTCCAATTCATTAATGTTGCTAATCATCACATGGGAAACATAATTTGTCTTATTTGTAACACACATGAACCAAACAAGTTTATCCTCCCTTTGTAACTTTTGTTTGGAGCTACAAAAATTACAGCAGGTCCTTAGAGGTTCAGTCCTTGATACCACGAAAAACAAACTGTCCCTGTTGATGCCTTCAAGGACACTATAGAATCAGAGAGTTGTATTTCTGCTGCAGAACAGCAAACTGTGTTGCAGGTTGTCATTGTATTTGATTCTTCAGTTTTTAGTTTGTCAAGTGTCCTTGAATGTTTCAACAGTGATTTCAAAAAGATGAAGCTAAAAAAAAAAAAAAGAATAAAGGCAATACGCTGTTATTAAAGTTGTCTGTATGAATGTGCTGTTTACACCAATCTGCACTGCAATGAACTGAAATAGAGTGGTTGTGTGGAAGATAAGGCACTAATCTAAAAACTTTATTGAAACTAAGATTTTTGATGGGCGCTACATAAAAAACACCTGGCTTGACTGCTAAAAATCAAGTCGAGCCATGCTAAGTCGACCTGAGTAGACACTAGTCGAAAAGGGCTAATAAATTCTCCACTCCTCGTGGTGTCCACAGCTAAGATGAAATAAAGACCATACCCTGGTGTAGGGTAATAAGTAAGTTTGTACATCAGTAAGTACAGTTTCCTCAGTCCTGTTTCCAGCTCTCTCAGCTTTACATGTTCCACCATGTTCACTTTTGTTAATATTTATTGATGGTTGGCGTGGAGGATACAGCACTATTTAACCCTGAACTGGCAGAATATTTCTTAAAATCTGGACATGCTGTGCTTCGACACTGTTTTTTTCTTTCTTCTGTTCATAAAACTTGTCCCTCTTAATTTTAATCTTTTTAGCAATGATAGCTGTCTCTACTTCTGCTGTCCACCAATCTATCATGGATTTATTCCAAATGAAATACAATCTAACAAGCCACTTGTGGTAGTTCTCATGTGAGTATTAAGAAATGAGAGATTATCACCTGAATCACAGAGAAAATGCCATTTATTGATCTGAAAATGTTAAAGAGTAAGACCTGTGTATTTATGCATCAGTAACCCCATCCTAAGCTAACACTAACCCTGATTGTTGCACATGCTACACGTCTTAACCGAAGCAGCGTAGACTCTGATAAGTTTGTGATAGTGAGTGTTTTTACTATGCTTTCCTTTATATACAACTGTTAACACATGCATTTATCAGAGGGGCTTCTCAGCAGGAACCAAAATTGATATGCAACAAAATTACACATCTGACTTCCCATCTCCAGTGAAACGTGGTTCACAAGGCAGAGTACTGCCAATTAAGTTTTAACTGGTGTCAGCAAGATTTTAAGTGATCTTGGGCAATAAGATTTTCTTACTTTGTTGAACTCAGAAACTTTTTTTTCACTTTCATTGCCACATATTACAAGTTCTTACTCTAATTTCTTTAACTATTAAGTCCTTCCAACTGTGAACTCCACTGCTTTGATTTATCTAGCATACTAAAATACCTTTCCTCTTTCTAAAGCACCTCAAATCTGATGGAAGGCAGAAATAATTTCCTAAATCTGACAGAACATTAATATCATTAACCAAAGATTAGATACACAGCAGAAAAAATATCCTGTGTTATCGTGCCATTTGGTTCAACCTAATTAAGTGAAGGAATGAACATTTATTTTTGAGCAAATGCCAAGATAATTTGATTAGAGCTGCAGAGAACACTGTGAGTATTTAGTGTAAGATAATCTATAAATGTCTGTCTGTGCAGGATATGAAATTAGATCAAATTGGCAGCAGCATTTTAATGCAATTTTAGGTATCTAATTAAAAGTGTATCAAGATAACTGTTGATTAATTATAAGGGAAACAAAAATGCACCAACATTTTTCTTTCTAATAATTTTAGATAACAATTGCATGAGAGGTAGAAGTGTATTCACATGATAAAATGTGAGAAAAATGCCTTCACGTAAGAGTTGTGGTTGTGATTAATTGCACAAATGATCCAAGTACACATCCTATGCAGATGTAATATATTAATCAATAAACAAATACAAATAAGGCACAAAGTGTTCCATGCCTTAAAATGCAGCTAATACTTGTCTTGTTAAAGCTTTTGATTAGATAATTATTGATATGCACTTCTGTCTTCCACCCCTAGAGACAATGGCAGTTAATCCATTGTTTGGTCTTGTAATTGCTTGGATTTTCTTACTTCATTATTCTTTAATTGTTCCCTGTCAATTAATTATTCCACATGATGAGAAAGCTCCAGATACCAAAGAGTCTGCTGTAACCACCCATCATGCCTTGGTACATTGACACTAAAGCAGCTCCTTAGAGCAATGCAGTGGCAGATCTAGAAAATTTTACATGAGGGCGCAAAGGAGGGGCAAGAAGTCTAGGCAGGGTGGAACATAACTCTTCAGTTTGTGAAAATCCCCTATATGTAAATGGAGTCAACTAAATATCCACCATAACACTGTAACGTGGGTTGTATTCGGTGTTTGAGAGGAGGCGGCAGAAACACTCAGCAGGACAGTTAAAAACTCAAGACCACACTGGTACTGGGAATTCCACAGTGCTTGTTCTTTAATAAACACACTCTTCACCAACCTTACAAGGCCCGGTTGAACGGGTGCTGTCTTACCATACATGAAGCGAGCAGTGTTCATACAACCCGTAACGTTACTTTGAGTTAGGCAGGTAAAGTGAGGTCCATCTCAGTCCATACACTCATGTGCAAGCATGAACTCAACAGAGAGCAGTGGCGAATACTTGTGACATCACTAAACATTAACTTAGAGCCTATCCCAGCTTCCATCAAGTGAGAGGCAGGGTGCACCCTGGACAGGTCGCCAGTCTGACACAGGGCTAAAGTACTATTATCTTAAACTCATATTCATAAAGTATTCTAATTAATTCTGTGAGTTATTCATTACTTTTGTAAGTATCACAGTACACGAATCTCAATAAAATTGATTTTTGACATTTTCCATTGAAATTTTTTTATGGATTAAACAAACAAGTTGTAACAAGGGAATTGATAAGTTTTAGAGGTGCTGGTAGACAAATGTAGAGACAAATGCTGATTCCTTATTTTTCAGATCTCTGTGTAAAGCCTAGTCAGTCAGTTGCTGCTAGAAGCTACACATCCTGTATACAGATATTATTTATCTATTATTTTATTATCAGTTTTCTCATCCGATGATGGCCAGACAACGTAAATGTTTATGTAATAAAGACATAGCTTAGCAAATCAAGAAAATTTGAATGTTTGGAATATGTACTCATCTAATGTCAGAATGTAAAAATTATTTACACCTTTTAAATCGCAACAGTCTTGATATGACTGAATTTAATACTTTCTCTTTGCTGGTTTTCTCCAAAGAAACTGAGCTTAACCACCATAAACCATTGTGCACTGGGGCTTTGGTAATTAAAGAAAGCACAGTGATAAACTGTGTTTCTCTTATGATCTCAAATTCGTCATTGCTACAAGTGGGAGTACTCCAGGGTACACTGAGACACAGAGTACTGTACTATGTAGTACTGTACATGTGACCAACTGGCCTAAATGCGCTTCATATTCATATTTGAATAGGTTCTCCCAGTTAATATTCCCATACTTTTTTGTGTGTATCTTGTCAGAAGCTCAACATGACTCAAGTCTCTTTTATACAAGAAACACATTATGGGATTCTTAACATAATTCCTTCACATATGCATTTATTAATTCAGTCACTCCCACACTAAAAGTTTAGATGGCCGTTATAAAGGAGCTCCAAACAGTATGACTTTCACTTGCTAGTTGACTTTAAAACTTGTATTCAGTGTGAAGGCAAATTATCAAGTTTTTATGGTTACTTTATTTAAAATGTCAGTCTTATCTTACTAAACACTGAATGTCGAATAGACACACAGGTCATGTATATATTGGGTCTGTCGGTCCGTGACCAATGGACATCTACACAATGTCCAAACTAGGTCTACAATTTGGACGTCCAACCATGACCCAACCTGGACGTCAATATGACGTGACTTTACGCAGTGGAATAGGACTAATAACTTGCAGTAAGACTGCATATAAATGCCAGTTTCATAAAAAGAGCTTAACCAGGTAGCTCTTTGTCTCTCATTCACTCCTTAAATATATTATAATGTATTCTGATAAGGGGGGGATCACATGACTTGACTAGAGCAGAAATTTTTTTGAGAGCTGCAAGACGTGACATTAAATAAATCAACACATGTGAGCTCAGAGGCAGCTCATTCTGTTTGCCTGTGGTTAGTGACAATCTTGGGCATGAGGGGAAGGATATGGCGACTTGGCCCAGCATCCAGAGGGCCAAAAAGCCAATGGGTATTTAAATAGCTGTGGATCACAGGCTTTGAAACATGTCATTCCAGCTGACAGTCTGCCCACTGAAAGACTGGCTGTCCACCGTTTTCATGTCATGTCACAAAGCCGTTCGTCTCTGATAGTCTTTTATACTCCATGAATCCGCGAGGAGCACAGTTAAGAAATTGAAGAAGACTAAAAGTCACCATTTTTAGCTGCTGTTCTCTAAGGAGACACAGAGTTGAAACAGGCTACATGTTTCTAACTGCCCTGCCCAGTAATAAATTTACCTGTTTTATGTTTGCACTTCGGTCATTTCCATAAATAGTTTGGTGTCCAAAAGGTCTGAATAACTCTCAGTCCATCCAGGTCACCTCATTGTTATTGGTTAACTATATAAAACATGCCCACCCCCCCGTTTGGTTTTGAAAGCTTCTCCCCAATGGTAGCAGATGAGTGTGACCCAGATATGCTTACATAATGAACCAAGGAGCCAGTGTGCAAACAGGAAAACCATATCAACAGACCCAGGGAAGGAATTTGGAAACACAGTACATGTGTTATTTGTTTGTGTTTTGTTAATTTCCTCCTTCATTAGTTCTGTTTTGTGCTTAATGGTCTACTGTGCCACTATTTCAACCTGCTAGCAGAGAAGAGGACACCAGTTGTAAACCTCTAATGAGTCCGTATCGGTCCACTTCCACTGCCAGTGTACCTTGGGGCAAACAGCTTTGTCAAATGCATCGACCTCTTGTTCTGTTTGATGTATTTCATCGCCATCTAAAACATAAAATATTACGGTCAAAACAGTATGTCATTACCCAGTAACTGCCCAGAATATGATTAAAATGATTTGAAGAAACTCAATTTCCTAATGTTCCAGTAGGCATGGTACGAAAATTCATAAATAAGAGACATCTTAACAAGCAAAACCTTACCCAAATGATAGACAGTAAACTCTCTTGCTAAACATTTCCCTGTGTTCAGCTCTCTGTAACTTTTTAAATTACTTGTTCACTAGAAGTACTTGAATTACTGCTTTGTAGTTTATTTTCAATCCTGTGTTTTCATGTGCACTTTGAAATAAAGTAGCAGTAGTTATTTTCTTCTGTACTTGTTACTCTCATTAGGACTGTGCTATGTTAGAGCAAAAGCAATCCAAACCTTTTCTTCTCTTGGGGCTTCAGATTAAAATCTTTATATATACCTACAAGTTCTTCTATTGTAACAGGCTTGTAGGTAATCCAATGCACTACTCACAGAGTTTGCATGACTTTGTTGGCAATTCTGTTTTTCACTAAAACAGATCAATTTAATAGGGTTTTGGAATTTTGGGGAATTTTTGGTTAAATATGACATGCAAGGACTGCCCCACAGTGAGCTGAAAGAACTGAAGGTGACAAACTCCTGACTGTGTATAGTAACACCTCCAAATAGCATATCTGTGAAGTGCAACATGGCTCAACAACTTGCAGCCTTTCCAGGCATGAATCAGCATGGCTACACTTCACTTTGGAAAAAAACACACATTAGTTGATGCTCTGTGTGCCTTTCATTGTGTCCTTAAGCTGGGGCAGGTAATAATGACTGATAGAGGTGGAGGAATATTCACATAGTTAGGCCTCATGTCTCCGATCAACCATTAATTGTTGCCAGTTATTTTGAGTTCTTAAAACATCATCAAACATTAATTTCCAAAAGTGGATATTTTAGGGAGAAAGAGGAAATGTGAAATGATGAACATTTTGTTGGCATAAACTTTTTTTTATTCATGATTTTATGAAATAAATGATTATTCAGGATTGGACTGATATTCAGGGCAAAAATCAGACCGAACTGTTTTATTATGGTACTTATTAGTACTATGGTAAGGTAAAGGTATATTTGCTGGGATTAGCCAAAAAACAAAAGTCTTCTGAAGTAAAAAAAAAAAAAAAAAAAAAAAAAAAAAAAAAAAAAAAAAAAAAACACCCTTTTTTTTTTTTTTATTAATTTTTTTTTTTAAAAAAATTTGGGGGGG
>VUQG01018404.1:23015-61405 GCA_015106755.1 Etia nguti
TTATGAATGAAAAAAAAAAAAAAAAAAAATTTTTAAATAAAAAAAAAAAAAAAAAAAAAAAAAAAGTGGCTACGTCCTTTTTTCCGTGACATTTATTGTGGAAGCCAGTCACTGAAATGCTAAACGATGTCTAACCGACAGCATTTGTTTTTCAGTGGAGTATGCAATCGGCTGTGCCCGATGACCTAGCAACGAACTTAAAGAGTGAAAAGAGGGGACAAAATATCTTTATGTACCAAGAAGCAAATTACTGTATAGTAATTATTGAGAGGAAAATAAATGCCCATGTTATGAACTGCACTGTCTCTCATTAGCTCAGGGGGAAACATACTCATTATAATTGAGGGCTGTCATAAAAGTTAAAATGAGCTCTCTATGTTTGCTTCATTTGATGGTAATGAAAATGCTATAGCTATTGCATGATTGCAGAGGCTCAAATATTGCTAACCAATTCATCTAGCCTCTTGGAAAAAATGCATGCTAATACAATGACTTTTTATTCAAAATAAAGGCCCATATTTCCTTTTTTGTTCGAAATGTCTAAAGCAGTTAATTCAAAATAATGACCTTAAATATTCAGTGTTTTAAACAAAGAGCCAGGTTTTTAAAAAAAAGTCTGATAAAGTACAACTATACACTATTTTACAGTTCATTGTCATGATTGCACTTTCAGCAGCAGTTGATGTCTAGCGCTGAAGCTGCTACGTTTACACGGAAAAAGAAAAGACAGAATCTCCTGTCAAGAGACTCCCACACGAAATACTTCAGCCTTTACAACTGCAGGAAAGTTATGACCTACAGAGGGAAAAAAAGAAAAACGAAAGATGAAGTCTTCTCAAGGCATATACATGCACAGACAGAAATTAGATGAAAGGAAAACTTAGATAAAAGGGATGAACCTTTTTTCTCGTTCACTGAAGCAAAAGAATAAAAGAAGTGTTCTCACTGTACATCCTTGTCTCACTCTTGTTCCTTTCCTGTTGTTTTTTAAATGTCAGTATAATCCGGCATTGATCTACACATGCATGTGGAAAATTACTCACACCTGCCAACTACATATTCGACGAATCTGAGAAGGCACGATACATCCTCATTATTTCACCATGCCATTAGACATTTGAAGTCTTTCTTCATACTCAGTGCTACTTCTGAGTGTTGAGTTATCCTTGAAAGTTGTAAGTTTCCTATAGTTTTATCTGCATGCACCACTCGCTCTGCTTTATGTGTTTCTTTCTTACTTGCTAACTAAGTATTCTTAACTGTGCAAGAAATGCTTTGCAATGTTTAATTTTAATGATTTGGTGAAGACATCCAGTGATGTTATGGTTCGTTGCCATTACTTGGTAGCATTAATAAAATCAGACCTGCTTGCTTTGTCTGTAAATCAAAAGAGACGGCCCAGTGTTAATACTGCCACAAAACTTACAGAGCCTTAAGATTAAAAATCAAGATTCTAATCATTACCATGTATAGAGGAAACACACACAGGACTACTTACACTTTCTTCTCTACAACTTAAATGTAGTCATAAAACAGTAATGGAGATCTTGAGCAGCAAGAGTTTGTTTACTTAGCAACTTTCAGTCTACCTCCCACTTTTTCTTTCATTCAGTCTAGATCGTAAAAACTCTCGCCTCAAGGTCACTGCAGCATTTGGGGAAGGTAATGTTAGTTCAGGGTTGTCTGTTGTCAGTGGGGTTCACTTGGGCCACATATACCCACAGGCAGCCATTTCCTCCGCCCCCCCCCTCATTCAGGCAATTTAAAATCTGTATACTCATGGGATCATCAGGCAGCAGCTTGCAGGCCTCAGCAAGGGCTATGAAAGGGCTTGAGATTACAGTAACTTACACTGCAGGTGTGGGGGATAGAGGAGGATGGATGGTAAAAATGTAATCAACGCCTAAGCTTGTTCCTAGTCGCAGTCTATTAGCATGAGCAAGGGCTTGGTAATTATTTTCGTTGACTAAATCCGCCCCGCTAGGACTGAGGGTGTAAGTGCAACTGTATTTATATTCTCTCTGTGCCATTGAGGATATCACTATTCTTTGCGCTGTTGCTGTTGACCGTGTACTAAACAAACTCTGTTTGGTTTAGTTTTTCTATAAGTATTACATGATAATTATGTATAGAAATATTTTTGTCAGATAAGTTATAGGGAGCGTATAGTCAATCTCCAAAGCAGGAAAACATACAGTAAAGTACTTATTGAGCACTCCAACATGTCAAAATTGTTACCTGTTTTTAATTCTAAAAAGTTACCGTTGTTTGCAAATGCAATTTTGCAAACCCAAAGGTATTCAGCTGCCTCACACTTATCTGCGTGTTTCTGTAGAGAAACCTGTAAATGTAATGACTTATTTTTATTAGTAGATTACAGACTCGCTCATGAAATCTCTTCACTTGTGATCAGATAATTCACACTGCTCTTGATAAATCGTGTTCATCATTATTGACTGGCTTCACCTGTACTTACTGTCCACTGTTAGTAGAGTGCCAAAATAAATCTTCCACTCACTTTGCTGCTTTTTTGCTTTTGCACATTCATGCAAATACAAAAAGAGGCATTTGCATTTTCAACATTGTTCCTGCTTAGTAAATCTGACCCCAAATTGGGTCAAAGTTGATCAGAAAATCACAGTGAAAACTGCGATGACAGTTTTGGTGTTTATCCAACCATTTGCTCAGGTGGCCCCTAAAAAACAAAACACATATCGTGACAGTGACATAATCACACGCACACAAATACTGAAAGGAAATCTGTTGACTGAGTCTGTTGGGGATGGAAAATTATCACTAACGTTGTTGCTTATTCAAATACATCCATGTCAGGGAACTTTTTTTCCCCCTTTTTGCAAGGAGTGACTCATTTAAAAGAAAATTAAATCCTACCACTTGTAGACTACGAAGACACTAAATGATCTGTGAGTTTCCAGCCTTACCCAAGGCACAGAATGGATGAAAGCCATGAAAGAAGAGTCAGAGTTATCATAATAAGGGTTGTTTTATTATTTCAGAGCTGTTAGCTCTCTGCTGCTTTAAAACTAACTCTCTCAGCAGCTGCTGCCATTGTGAACAATATGCAGCAGTCAGTATGAGGCCTTGTGAATTCCACGCTACCTAACAAAACAAGCCGAAGTCATTAGTAAAGAATTTGTGTATGCACATTAATATTTCCATTGACACAATAACTGAAAAATCATCAAAACAAACAACCTGCATATCTGAATTAAAAAAACACCTTTATGCACTGCACTTTGTTAACTGACTAATTAGTACAGATCAAGAATTGTCTCACAACATTGATTTCAGAAAGAAAATAACAATAAAGCTGTACCTGCTGCTGCACTTGAACGGGGACTCAGCAGGCTTTTTCTCAACACTAATTATTAAAATAACAGCAGCAAGAAAACCAATAATGAGAACAATTACTTTCCTACGCCTTTACGTGTTTCGCAGCAAAAACAAAACCAACGGGGAGACAGTTGTTGGACCCATATACTGACTTTTGCATGTGCCTGTTAGTCATACCAGAGTCAGAGGGGGCTGGGTGGCGGTTGGTAAGTGATATAGAGCTGGTGTGTATAATGCTGATGTGCAGTTTGAGAAGCCAGTTCCTGATGACAGGCTTGCAGACAGACAGGCAGGCAGGGATTGAATGCTACTGTACTATTTCTCCTTTACCGCTTTGCCAATAACTTTGGTGTTGCAATGGGTTTCTCATTTAGTAGGTGCCAAGCTGCACAGGCTCTGATAAGACTTCCTGAGCACACACTGATCCACTCTGCTAAATGTATGGTGAGGCAAACTGACAGCTTCCCCGTACTCAGGAAATCTAGAGGCATCATTTTAAATCACTGCAAGTTATGTATTAGCTAAGAAATGTAGGAAGGACTTCAAATGATAAATCATCGCTTTTTACTGATTTGATACTGGATTATTGCTCACGCTGTCAATAACTTCTCAAGAACAGTCCCATATGGGATATTAATTCTCAAATCAACAAGATCCGTGGTATGTGATTCATGGTGAGCTGTGACAGCCTACAGCTGATGCTATCAGCTCACTCCTCCAGTCCCTAATCGTATTCAAACAGACAGTGAGGGCTTCATAACTTGACAGCTCACACTCTCACTCTGCTGATCATTCATGCTGCTGTGTTGCTGTTGACCCAGGTTGCTGCAAATTCCCTGCACCTCCTGTAACTCCTCCTGTTGTCGTGTCTCGATAGCTGCAGCGGGAGCTGCTTCCGAATAATCGCTGGTGTTGTGCCATGATTTCATACTGATGGAGTTTTATTTTAAAATGGTATCCATGGGAGGGTTTCAGGGTGAAAACCACAGCTGACCAAAAAGAACACAAAGGCTTGTCTCAGATTTGCCAAAAAAAACATCTTGATGATCCCCCAAACTTTTGGGAAAATAATTTGTGGACTGAAGAGACAAACCTTTTTAGAACGTTTGAGTCCCATTGCATCTTGCATGACACTAACAAAGCATTTCATAAAAAGAGCATCATACAGTTAAATATGATGTTGGTAGTGAAGGTCTGTGGCTGTTTTGCTGCTTCAGGAACTCCGCCATCAGTTCATATCCCGAAGCTCAAGCAGGACAATGATTGGAACCACACGAGCAAGTCCACCTCTGAATGTGTCAAAAAATATATATATATAAATAAATAATCCAGACATAAATCAAACTGAGATGCTTGACATGACCTTATATAGGCTGTTCGTTCTCGAAAACCCTCCAATGTGGCTTAATTACAGCAATTCTGCAAAAATGACTGGGCCAAAATTCCTCCACAGTGATGTGAAAGACTCAAAGCCAGTTTTCACAAATGCGTGATTGAAATTCTTGCTGCCAAGGGTGGCACAACCAGTTATTAGGTTTTAGAGCACTTTGGAGTACTTTTTTGAATATAGCCAGGTAGGTTTTGTATTTAAACAAGTTATCGTCATCTAATATTAACTTTGTTTTAATGATCTGAAGCATCTAAGTATGACAGATATGGAAAAAAAAAAACTAAGAAAGCAAGATGGAAGAAAATATTTTTTCACAGTACTGCGTTGGTCATAAAGAAGAGAAAAATGCAGTAAATTTAAATTAAAAAAATATTTAATATTAAAAATACAGTTTGATACTCATTAAAATGGAGAACGTTAAAGGTTTAAGAGTTTAAGTGTAGAACTGTCACAGATGAAATTTTAGACAGACTACGGAGCTCACACTAAGCCGATTTAAACAGCTGCCAACAGCGATTATGCAATATGAGGCTCTCCTATGACTTGTGTCACCCCCTCCAAGATTGGCTCTGCTCTCGTAGACCTTTCTGCCCTCAGGAGCAAAGAGTGTCCATCATATCCGTAATTATCTGGAAGGGAGGTCCATCACTATTGCATATTAGCAGCACACAGACGGCATGGCAGTAAATAATCCCATCATTTCACCCAGAGGAGGTCAGGCAGACATAAATTTAACACAGAGCAGTTTTACATCCTGGAGGGCATTGTAGGGAGGTTTCATCATCAGAAGGATTGATGTCTTGGATTTCCCTCCCTCCCTCCTGCTGCCTTTCAGCCAAAGCCAAGAACTCATCTAATAAGTACAGGAGTAATTTTTTTGTTTCTTTGATTAATGTACATCTGAATTGCACTCAGTTTTAGGACTGCTTCGGAGCATTTTAATTTCTCAACTGGAACTCTACACAAAATGTTTTGTCAAGCAACACTTGACAGGAGACCAGCAAAGACTCAGTTCCGATGCCTGACATGCTCAGCACTTAAGAGTTGTATAAGCTTTCACAACATTTATGGACTCAATTTGTATTTTAAGAGTTTTTTTTTCTTTTTTTACAAAATGAAGACAGCAAGAGAGCTCAATTCTTCTAATCGTTAATTCTTAATATACGTAATATATCCAATGTATTGTGTTTGTGTATTTACAAGCAAAGTGCTTCTACAAAGCTTTCAAAATACTTAGAGTAATTGAAAATTAAGAGAAAAATGCAGAAGACCAACAAATGGGCTGCTTAAAAAACTTTGAACATCATAATATATTTCAGGCATATTTGCAAAATATATAGTGACTTTTCTGAGAAAGTCCTTAGGTTTCCTTAGGAAATCTACGCAATGAAAAACGTACTGAAATGCAGTGCTGTACAAAAGTCTTGAAATGAGCCACACCTTATTTCTTTATATTTTCCTGCAAGGTGCCAGATTGGTTTTTTGTCCTCTTGAGAGAGCCTGGAGAACTATTGCTCAAGTTTTTCTTTGGACTCCGGCTTTTTTTTCACAAATTTTCAGTCCAGTCCTTTTACATGATCATTTTCAGAACAATGTTTAGTTTATTTTGATTTGCTTGTTCTTAGCAAAGGACCAATTTTAAACTGTATCTTTAGTCACTTTGTTACTAGCAGCTTCTCATTAACCAAACAAAAAACTTTTTTTTTCCTCATTTCTTTAGTTGAATCGACGAAAAATGCCAATGACAGTCTGGCAAGGATAAAATAGTTGAAAAACGTATTTCTGCACCACTCTACGCAAGGTGTATAGTGTGTCATTTAAACTAATGAGGAAACTGGAAATGGAGGACAAAACAGGAAGAGATGCAGCTGGCTGTTTCACTTGGTCTATCCACTGCTTGCTGAAACCTCATCAGAAATAGTCTAAGAGTGACTGCCAAGAAGCCATTTTTAAGGAAGGGAAACAACAGTAAAACAACTTGACTGGAAATCAGTGGCAACGAGTTTTATGGAGGGTTTAATCCAAATTTGAGGTGTTTTTGTTTCAAATAATCAATACGTACTGAGGAAATCAGGAGAGAGGTACAACAGTATCTACAGTATCTATCTGTAAAGCACAGTGGAGGTTATGTAATGGATTGGTGCTGAATTTCAGCCTTTGGCGTAGAGATCTTGTCAAAACTAATGGAAATATGAATCCTGAAAAGTACTGTCAGATTTTGGTCCATCTAAAACACCGGAAAATGTATGATCGGGAACAGCTTTATATTTCACTATGTCAAGGATTTCAAACACATTGCTAGTGCAGTTATAGCATACTTGGATAGAAAGAGACACTGTTGGGCACTGTCAGTCATGGATTGTCCTCCCCAGAGCCCAGACCTGAACATTCAGCTTAAGAATCATCTTAAAAGAGCAGAACAAAAGGCAGCCAACATCCAACAAAGAGCTCTGAATGTCCTTCGTGAAGTCTGAAGAACTATTCCTAAAGACTATTTAACGAAACTAAAAGAAAGCTTGCCTATGAGAGTTTAGGCTGTGTTAAAGAATAAAGGTGATGGTGGCTGTGGTCATATTGACTTTCAAGCTTGTTAGAATTGCTTTTGTTACTGATACTGTATTTCCATGTATGTTTCCATATTGCACTAAATCATTGCACCTATTTCCCATTTTCCTTACAAAAGGAAATAAGTGGTGACTCAAAATCTTTTAACAATACTGTATTTTGTTACACACTCTTGCTCCCCCCTCCATCGCATTTTATGAATAATCTGTTTTTCTTTTTGTGCCTTTTAGAGTTATCACATTTTTAAATATCCATGATATTTTGTCCTCTAATGCAGCGCTTTTAAATTTCTTTTTGAAAGAGAATTTCTTCCTTGGCTCTTTGTCTCTCTGTTTGTTTTCCCCTGCTTGACATTTATAAAGTAAGAGCTTGGAGGATGCTGCGAACAGTGGAGAGTAGCTCCGTCTCCGGGACATTGAGCGTCCATGGTGCGAGCAGCTTCGGATCACTCACTTAAGCAGCTAACATTTCAAATGGGCAATAAAGAGAGTCCTAGTCCCTCTAGAACAATAAAACAGTGTTAGAGTCAGGGGTGGATGCACTGTAATACAGACAGATATTTCTCTGCCACTGCTGCAGCTGCTGTGCTCAGCAGAAGGGGAAAGGCTGAATCAAAGGACGCTCGCTACACCAAAGAAAGGGAGCACTATTCACTCCAGCATTCAAGTTTACTCCAGGTGTAACATTCATTTTCTCCCCATGGATCAAAGGTGTATTTAGAGTGGGAAAGAGGTTATTGGGTCTCTAAAATAATCTGAATTTAATTATAATCTTTCAGTTCAGGAGCAGTGGCACAATATCAAATATAACTGTCTTTTTAACATGTGCAGCAGCAGAAATTCCCTGCAGTATTAATACTGTTTAATACTTTTGTTTCTCCCTGTATATGTACTTAGGGGACCACAGTAAGTCTGAGCAAAGATAGGATTGTTCTTACTGTATATGACAAGATGTAAATCAGCTTGGTGGGGGGGGGGTGTTAATTTATTTCTGTCCTTCCAGCACAGGGATAAGAATGACAGTTAGGTGATGATCCCTCATGTCTGAGCCATCTCACGCCTCATTCCCCTTGAAGGAATAACATTGAACAGGGATTTACCCAAGACCTTGACTTGACTGCCTGCATGCAGAGAAGAGTATGCATTGTCTTTCTTTTTTTGTACAGCTGTGTGAGTCTTTGGTTTGTAATAAGTAGGAGGTTCACCAGCCTTAAGGGTGTGCGTATGTTTCTCTGGCTTCATCTTTGCCAGTTTTATGTGTGACGCATCACACAGTCCTTCCAGAAATAAACAGGAGATAACTGAGATTTATTGGTTTGATTATTTTCTATAACTTGCTCTTTTCCCAACTGACCTCCGCCACCAAGCATAACTGTTTGATAGATGTGCTTGATTACCAGATTGGAGTACTACAAATTAGAGGCCATAGTAACCTCAAGTTACAGTCTCATAACTTCATATGTTATCACTAGCTCCAGTACGCAATTCATCAAAGCAGGAATGACCCCCAAACTGTTGTTCCAATAAGCTTCAAATTATCTTTTAACTTTTTTTTTATGATGCACTGGACATCAAGTGCCACTAGAGCAAACATTCCCAAATGTATACTCAAGCTTGACTGAGGTTTATTTACTACCATGTTTAGTCATGTTTTACAGTCATTTATCCTTAATCAAAATAAAAGCAGATATTTGTTTTCAGGTTCAGGTATTATATTATGTTATCCTAAGCTTTTTTTGTTTTTCTTCACTAAACAAAAAAAAAATGCTTTTCTCTTTCTCTTGCAGAAGAGACTTTATCCACACCAGAAACCTTCATTTTGTATACATACAAGTAGAAATATGCTCTTCTTTAATATGCACTTTAACGCTGCAGACAACTGTGCTTTTCCTGTAGCCCCGTCGAACCTGCGTTAACTTTGCTGCAGTGACAGCTGGGCTAACAAATGTAGACATGCTTTGGCAGTGCTATGCCCTGCTGTGGGTTTGACATCAAAAGGAGACACTGGGAATAAACTTCTGAGTCTATTAAGCCCATCATGTCCCTTAATTTTGCATTTGTTAGCATTCATGGCTGTTGAGTTGTCGGAGGATATTAGGCAGTGAGATCCATCTCTATACACTCTCAGAGGGGGATCTCCTGCTCTGCAATAACTGGGGAGGGATGTCATATTCAGATTTACTCATATAAAAATTTTAAAGCATTTTTTTCTTTAATTACTGTGCTTCTGACTTGCCAGTAGCCCTTACTTGATCTTACCTTCTCAAATCCATCCTTATACTGCCAACAGACCAAGTCACGTGATACTCAACCAAAGGAGGGACACAAAATTAGCAAAAGGAAAACATGATCTTATTTTTTGTCAGTTCTTTGCTTTTTACGTTTCTCACAACATGTGGCAGATGTGTTTCACATGATTATTGATTTAACTTAAGATGAATAAACGCAAGTTGCATGATTTCTTTGTGGTTTCTAAGTTTCTGTTGCACATCATCATTAGACAGAACCTTGCTGAGAATTAGAAAAGGCCTGGTTTAAAGCATGAGCTTTAATCCCTTGGAAAAGCAGGACAAGAAGCTTGAGAGGGTATAAATGGGGATGTTTACCTATTGTTTTCACTTGGATTCAAGGATTACTTGTAATTAGTTGGACCCCCTGCACAGAAAAGCTGTCAGACAAATTATGCAAACAAAAAACTAATATTTTTTTAAACGAGTAAACACTCAAGGACACATGCACGCATGTACAAACAGACACATTATCTGTCCCATTTGCCTTCTTTTCCTCTCCTCCCACTCGGAAACACACAAACACATTAAATCCAATTTGAAGCTATTTGAAGCTACAATCCAAAGGCTTCAGCTTGTGCAATTGAGGTTAATCAAATGTCTTTTTTTCCCCCCATATTTGTGTTCGTTCTTCTAGGCAATGCATGCACCATGTCAGAGTACAACAAGCTGAAGAGCATGCTGCTGGATATGCAACCGAAAGTGGTTAAGACTGGGGAGCAAAATAAGCAGAGAGACATGGAGGAGAAGAGAGCGCTGGTGGACACCATGTTTAAATACCTGGATGCGAACCATGATGGCCGACTGATCAGCGATGAACTGGAAAAGGTGAGTGTCAAGTTGAATAACACAGCTGTGTAAAAGAAGAGATAAATGGCTGGGAGTGTTTTGTTTGCCATAAGTGTTTGGAACAGTTTTTATTTGTGGACTTGTCTCCAACAATTATTTCCAGTTTAAATGTATCAATGTGCAAATTTACAAAAAGAAAAAGAAAATGTTGGCAGATTTTCGTTGCCTTTAAAGAAAAGACTTTTTTAAAATAATGGTTATTTTAAAAATTCTGTTAATTTAAATAAAATGTGATACTTTACATTTAAATAGAAGACTATATTGCTTACATTTGGGAATTAGTCAACCACATTTTTATCGTTATCTGCACCAGTGATCAAGACAGTGTGATCAAGTTATAAGTGAGAGTGGCTGGAGCGTTTAGTCATCTTGTTTAACAATAAGAAATAAGGCTGTCTTCCCACCCGGGGCTGATGGGAAAAATTTGGCATCGATATCTGACTCAATTAAATCACCGTTAGCATCATCTGGTATCTTGAATTGGGCATCAGAGATGCGTGTTAATTAGACTACACCTAGCCAGTTCTATGATATCAGTGACTGCCATTCTGCCAATATGCAGTAAACCATGTTAGCCATTGTTGACTTCAGACTGGTGCAGGAATTGATGTTTATATGTGCATTTTAAATTTGCTGTTGCTCTTTATTATTATGTGAGCGTCCAAAGACGAAGGTTGCATGATGTCAAAGGAATATAAACTCAGTATGGGTTGAAATGAATTCTCAAAAGTTCCTCAGTAATTAATCTCATGTTATCTCACTGTGGCTTTATATTGCAACCAGAGTGTTGTCCAAGTTTAGAATTTCAGTGACTTCTGCCTTTTGTGACAGATCTGTATTGAGGGTCCACTAAGGAATTATTAATGCTGATATATGTCCACGGGAAATCTTTAGATTGGACACTCACATCCTGAGGAATTCATAAATTCAGTTTCACAGAGATAATGCTTTTAAGAATCAAAGATGAATCCCAGTCATCCCTCCAGACTGTCTCCAGTTTTGGATCTGTCTATTGTCACAGATGGTCTTGGAGGGTAAAATCCTGTACTTAGGTTTGAAATATTTAATTCAAATGCCTAAGGACAGAGTTATCTGTGACAGGAAAAACAGGACTGCAGTCAGCTGCAGGCTGGCTCATGAAAAAAAAAAGTTTGTTATATCCTTTATTCTGCCATGTGACATGTCCAGAACCATATCAAATCAGCTGGAGAAGATGAATGCTAAGCTGGAATAGCAGTTTACTTTTTTCCATTAGATTTTGACCTAAAAACATATTTTACAGGAAATGTATTATTATTATTATTATTATTGTTGTATTTAATTGTACCTTGATATATTAAATCAAATATTGACTTGCTCTTCTCTTACAAGGGTCTCAGCTCACAGATTTTGGAAATATAAAGCCAAAATAAATAAATAAATAAATAGAATAACCACATATAGATTCAATTTTCAGAATTTATTGTCCAACGATTTTTATTGTTGCTGTTATAATAAATTCTAACCACATAAATATTGGCACTAACTAAAAAGATTAGGTGAGGTGTCCTCCATAGATGCTACATAAACAGTCTAGCTTTCTAGCATGGGCCAGCATTTGATAAATATAGAGTTACACTGAGAAGCATTTTTTATTCTCTTATTTATAGAGAACAAACAACTTTAACAGAATAAGAAAGGCTGAGTTTTTTGTTTAACTTCCTAAAAACTGCTAAACATCACCTACTCAAAGATGGTTCCTCTGAGAGTGAAGTACTGCTACTACTGCAAAAGAGGACTCATAAATGACAGCGAATGGATGTGAGAGTGGTGAGTCTTCCCAGGGGAATATCTTTGAATTAACTCAGGTGCAGTATGCAAGAGTAGCAAGACCAGATACTCTTAAAATGGAAAGGCAATCAGTAGAGCACTAACATGATGGATTACATATTTAATCCACTACCTTTAATGAGAATGGAAGTACACTCAGGAGTTGTGAGTCTGATTTACTTGTTTATAGTACATTTGGTATTTAATTATGATGAGAAACAGCTGAACACTGCTGTGTATTTTTTTTTAAATACAGAAAAAATGGCAATTTCACTCCTCATAGCACAGCAAAGTCAAAATAAAACTTTCATTAAAAAAGGCTCTATTAGAGGTTTAATCACTAATATATCATTTTTATAAAAGTAATAACCAGTGAATGTAAAAATGTATTGTTTTAATTAAATAGAGGATTCTGTGATTTTCCCCTTCACTATTTGAAACTAGGCTATTAAAGTGATACAGAAAAGTTCAATTTGTACAGTATCTTTCCTTCCAAGTACGAATAATGTGGTTCTTTCTTACTACACATAGCTCAGGATCATAAAAAGATGGAGGCAAGAGAGAAACAATAAATAAAGCTTGTAATAAGAAATAGGACTGTGGCACCTGTGTATTTTTCCTCATATTCCTCTAGATGTTTCCTTTTGCTGAATGAATGGATGTATTCTGTGTTGTGTGTGTGTGTATATGTGTTAGATCTCAATGAAGGAGCACCTGGAGGACAGCCTGCTGGAGTGCACCATGCAAGACCTGCTACGCTATGACGACTACAACAACGATGGCCATCTCAGCCTTCACGAGTTCTACACAGCTTTCCGTAAATATTTTTCTGTCCTTTTTTTTCTACATTTTCTTCCTTCTTACAAAAACAATACACAGTTAATCTGTTAAAATATGTACACATAATACTAATATATAGCATTTTGTAATCTAAATAGTTTAAAGTATAGAAATGTGCACTTTTCCAATAGATGCGTACATAAAATGAGCCACATAAGGCCTTAATTTGTTAAAAAAGATGGCACAAAAAATATGTGTAAGGTACGGGTGACATACTTACTGTTGGTACGTTTTAGAATTTCACAACCTCAGATTCAATCAGCCTCTCCACAGCAGTTCTGAGGATAAAAGATTTCCTGGAACAGATAAATTGATAATTGCATCTGGAATCATTTGGAAGAGCTATAATAGCCTTTGGGGTTTAGGGTGAGTGGCAGCTGAGAGCATGCAGGTTCCACTTTATTAGGACCAAAAATCACAACTCCGTCACTAATGTTGCTATAGCACCAGCATGAAAATTGCTAGACACAGAGGCAACCTGCTGCAAATCTTGTTCTAAACTCGCTTTCTAATTCGATCATTGTCTCATCTTGCATGTAAGTTCAAACTGTATTGAACTACGCTACAAAATGATAATAAAGTTGATGAATCCAGCAGCTAGTTATGGCAGGTGGCCATTTCCAAAGCTTTACCTTTGGCTTGTGCAGGTCCATTAAGCTCCACCATTAATTTAGGCCCTTAATGACTGGTTTTAGTGGAAGTCATCCTGCTATTATTCGGTTACAGTCCTTTCACCTTCCAGATGGGCAGCGAAAAGCCATTGCATGGTATTTATCTACCTAAAGGTTTGCCTGCAGCATTTTAGGCCAGGTTAGTCAATGCATTTTATGTTTGACAAACAGCTGAAGAAGTGGGCAGGGACCAATAACACAAGCTATTGATCAGATGACACTCAAGGTTAAGTGTTGGGCTGCAGAAAGGGAACACCGAGGGGGAGCAATTATGTTTGAGTGGCACATCTGGTGTTCTGGATAATGTTGATGGTGTTAAATTGTGTGTGTTTGCATGTTTGTGTATGTGTGTGTTTCTGCAATGCAGTCCGAGGTCTCATTGGTGGGTAGTGTGGGAAACCAAAAAGCCAGGAATCACAGGTGTGTTTAGCAGGGTGGGCATTTACAATGTGGACATAAGTTTGGAAAACTGAAAATGAAAAATTAACCTAAATAATGTGAGAAGGTTTTTTTTTCCCGCGTTGATTTTCTTCCGTGCAGCCAAATGCTTGATCTCAGGGCGAACATTTTAAATACAAGCCTTAGTCATGTTTTGGGGATCATATACCTCAAAGCACAAGGTTAGAAGGCATATTCAGCAGTCTTTCTTTAGTTTTCATGGTTCTCTCTGTTGGTGCTTTTCTTCTCTTCTGTAGCTTTGATGTAAAAATCACAACCCTTTGGCCATTTTCCAAGAAGCCAACTCCAGCTTCACTGTTTTTCCCACAGTCTCTGAACTTGTTCTCTTATGAAACATAGTGTGTTTCTCTATTATTTTTATTATTTTGCCCCCCCATGTTGCCTTTGCCTTATTTAATGTATAAACCGAGCAAGTAAACCACCATTCAAAACTCTGTCCTGCTGTCAGCTAAATCTATTTTTTTTTTTACCACAAATTGAATAGAGGGCAATATGTGCTTTGCTAATACTCCTTAGATGATTACATTCTTATTGATTTTACCCTCGTACTCTACCTTTTTACAATCCCAGCAGGGTTCTTTTTGACCTATTTTTTACTTTTCTTAACTGTCACTGGGTCCTGTTTTAAGTGGATCCCACTTAAACACCTATTTTTGTCTCCAAGAGCATAGATTTATAATTAAATTCAAAGAATAACACTGATTATATTTACTGATGCATTGTCAGAAATGAGAAGCAGCAATCACATCTATATTTGTATTATAGATGGTGCTCTTATCCAATCAGCACAAACATTGGGCAAAACCTACCGAGATGCATCATGTGAAAAGGCGGCAAAAGATATAAGCCGAGAGCTCAAGTGGGCAGAAAACACAATTAGGGACAGCCGCACTTTCCAATATTTCCAGTTGTTGTCACCTTTACATCAATGTCTGCACAAATTTAAACTATGTCCAAAAGAACATAGGTTATTGAATAGTTTCTAACACAAAAATGATGAATAGCTCATTATTTTGCCCTAAATAAGCACCCAGCAAACCTCTCAGGTATGAGGAAAAAACCACCCCCAGCACAGACTCACACACCTTTTGCGGTTTGCGGCCTGACCAGTCAGCCTGCGACATTTGTGACTTTTCTGTCTTCAGTCTGTTGAGATAAACACTGTGACTGATCAGCAGTTTCTTGTAAACCAGGTGTTTGATCATTTACGAACATACTACAATTGACTATTTATTCATTTCACATTACTGCTGAACCAAAATAACTCAGTTTGATTCATAAAGTTCACAAAGATAGATAAATGAAAAATGTTTTTTGGATTTTAATCTGTAAGTTGTGAAATTTTAAGGCGTTCTGTCAGAGCAAGCAGTGAAATCCTAAACTAGATATATATTAAAACATACCAAAGTGAAAGTGGTCTGTCTCATAAGCACTTCATGTTTGAATCTATCCTGTAATTTACTGCATTGTGTGAAAACTAGCTTGACTCCGTGTCACTAGAATCTGCAGTTTTTGTCTTATTGATTAATGTGTCCATGTCCCATTAATTTCAGTTGCCTGTGCATAGACATTTGACAGAACAATGATGGGAGACCATTGCTGGTCAAGATATCCATTGCTTTGCTCTGAGATCACTTACAATTTGCATGTTATTACACACAAGACAAAATGTGTTTGAAGGTACCATTAAAAGGTAAGTAACCAAATAGCTAGAGGTGTATCATTATAGAAGGAACCTCTAACGTGTATGACAAAAAGAAATGCTTTAGAAGATATAACATTGATATTTTTGCCATTTTATGGTAAAAAGCTACTCAAGTTGGTATTTCAGTGCAAAGTTGTTGTTTTTGTGTGTGTTTTATTGCCTATTTTGCAGTTCACACCAATAATTCTGAGGTTTTGCTCTGAAGAGCCAGAAAAAGAATGACCTCTTGTTCTGCTTTACAGAATAATCAACATTCTCTTTCCCATAGAGCATATTGCGGGACAGAGATAAGAGCATAATGGCTTTAAATTAGCTCTGTAGCCTCCTAATGGTTTAGGGTTTCAACAGGGTTCTGTTTCCCAACATTTATTACAATGTCAACATTCTGTAGGAGTCGGTTGCTTGTACACGTGACCTTTGTGTCCATATTAAAACCACTGTAATTACACAATAATAAATGTGCAGGAACGTGCCTCGTGGACTGTGCCAGTGATGCCGGTGCCAAGGTGATTCACATTACCTAAATGTTCGGTAAAAGACAACACAGCGCATTAGAATTGAAACTGCTAAGTGAGCAGGCTTTATTGAGAGATATCTGTACCCTGCAGATGTAATATATGTGGATGCACAAGGTCAGAGCTCCTGTGAGGATACATGTGTAGTATGTAGAGCTGCCCTGGGGTGATACATGGACTGCATGCACATTATGGCGAGTAACCTTTTGCAAATGTGCAGACTGGGATATCTATGCTGCAATTTTAATTGTGCCATTTCAACTATTGTGGTTTTCAGTATAGGTTATGTCGTACATGGAGTCACCGAATGCACCTTCAGTAAACTGTGCATGCTTTTTTACTGAAGGTAGAACACACTACTGTGATATGAGAACATGTGGATTCTCTGCGTTCCAATTAATTTTAGAAATTTGCAATATAGTGTAACCTTTGTGAATTTGAATGAAACTTTTATGAGCTTATGTTGCATAATAATAATTATTAATAATAATTATATCTAATATTTTTGTATCAAAAGCTGTAGTATTTAAAGCTGAATCTCTCAGAATATCATGACATTTCTCCAATTTGATTTGGGTTAATAGACAAAAACTTTAAAAGCAGGAATTTTGGAGGTCCTTCAGTCTGCACAGAAGAGCATTCAAACGGTAGAGAAAGATAAACAGTAATGGACAGAAACGTGCCTCTGCTCCTGTTTCATCTTGCCTGTTTGTTTATTTTAAGTCTTCATGACTGACTCTCAATCATCAAGAAAACCACAGGAGTAGACCAGAGGACCGATAGGAAAGTGATGTAATGTGAGAAGGAAACAGCAACACAGCAGCAGAAAGACAGCAAGATGTTTTAAAAGAAAATATGAGAAGTGCTGACACTGATATCTCAAAGGTTTGTGACTATATTGTACCTGATCAGAGAAGTAACCTAAACTCCATCTTGCTTTTTTGGTTGGTTTTTTATTTGGTTTTCTTTACAATAGAAAAGGCTGGAAGCACTTTGGTATGTAGTGCATGCCAAGGTTGCCAAAGCTGAATGTCATGTAACTGTATATTTACAGAGCCATTAGTCATTGAGGGACAGTGCAATGAACCACTGGTTCCATATTTTTTATTTTTTTTATTTGCAAAAGTACACAGCTGGAAAGCTTCTAATTAGGTCCAGGTTGGTTTTCTGTGGTTCATATTGTTTCTCCATGTTTCTCCCACATGCAGTTCTTCCCCTCTAAGCATTTACTCAACTGTGAGTATTTGTTTTCCGTGACGCCAACTAAGAGTGGAATTATGCTGTGATGCTGGGCTGCACTGGCAGGGCCACTCAGCGGCTCTGACTAATTAATCAAAGGAGAGAAGTTGAGACAGAGAGGAAAAAGAGAGTGAGGAAGAGGAGGATGGGATAAAAAAGAAGGGAGGGGAGAGAGAGCATCACATGGGGAATTGACTATTCTGAGAAGGCTAGTGGAGGAAAGATAGTAGAAAGTGGTACTGGTGAAAAAAGAGAGAGAAAGGGAAAAAAATCTCTTCTTTGTTGCCAGTAGGACAAATAAGAGAAAGTGAAAACAGAGGTAAGAACCAGACTGTAAACACATGATTGTCATTCACACATAGGTAGGTATTCAAAAATTAAAATGAACATAGACTATAATTTGCATTTTATCATCCCGAGTAGGGAGTTTGTTTCCATATCATGTGTATTATCCACGCCTCTGGGTAGATGCTTTCAGATGTTTCCTGCTGAGCTTGGGCTCCATGCTATGCCGCGTACAGATTACATGGACAAAAAAGCTTTAAGGGATGTCCGTGTTGCAAGATAAAATCTTCGTGTAGCTCCTGTCAATGTTTGATCTTTTGTGCTACTCGAGTTTGCTCTTAATCTGCACAAATGATCTTGCTGAGATCGGATGTCAGTTTTACATGGTGAGCCTGTTGTTCTCTGACAGCCGTGTGAGTGAGCGACCTCCAGCTAAGCTGTCAACAGCAAAGTGACTTTGAAGTGAAGGTCTTGGAATAGTCTTCAGCACCCACACAAGCAAAATTACATCAGTCTTTCCTTTGCTTTTTATTGTGTTTTTGGCCATTTTGTTTGTACCATGTCCTTCTCCGCTCCTTCAGTTCTACTTACAAATTCCTCTCACCTATTTCACATTGAAGCCTTGTAGCAGTTAGTGAAATAATCGTGAAATGTAATCTATTGATTCGTGTTCCTGGACATGATTTTCCCCTTTTTTTGTGCACAACACCTGCCATAGAGTCTGAGGGAAGTTCGATTTGTGTCTGTGGACACAAGGTTAAGTGCTTCCAATTTTAAAGAGCAAAAACGTTCACATTAGGAGTTTGGGGGCCTGATGGAGGCATAAGTCAGTCGTCACTTGCACAAGAGACTGCAGATCAAATCCCACACCAGATTTTTTATTTTTTTTAAACACTTTCTTTTGGTGCATTTACACTTAAACTGCATTTTCCTTCCTCGTCTGTTTTCATGTTCACTTATTTTTTGGATAGATTTTGGCAATAGAAGTGTGCAGTTAGGCTTAGAGAAAGATCAAGGTTCAAATGCAATGCTTACTTTTTTTAGGCTCAGCTTTTTTTTTTTTGTACTTGCCTGGGTTACACATTCTCTCAGAGGAGTCTTAAAGGATACCTACACTTTTGTTATTTCCTTTCCTTTCCTTTCTTTCCCTTTCCTTTCATTTCTCCTGGCCAGTGTCTGATGCCTCATTACTGCTCAGTGGACCTTTAAAGCTAATTGCCAGCGTGTACAAGGGCCTTTTTGGTGACTTCCAAGTGCCGTTTCTATTTCTGGGTAATTACCCAGTGTCAGGTAGCTGCAGTAACATGTAAGAGACAGTTGAGATTTTGGTCCTACTTTTTATGTGTTGCACTGAGAGAGATCTATTTTGAAGATTGCTGTGGTTCAACTTTGGATCAACAGCAGCTTGCATCTTAATTAGATCCAAGATGGTCCAAAAGTGAAATGCTAAAAGACACACAAAGTATGACGAGACGGGGTGGAGGTGTGTGTATGTGTTTGGGGGTGGGTGGCTGGCTAAGTGGGTATTTGTTGGGGATCCTGTGGGCGTTGGTTGTAGCACATTACTTGGATCTGTCTTAATAATTTAAACAAATCACTGTTGCTGCACAAGTTAAAATACATTTATCCCAGTTATATTTAATACTATATTACTATAATAAACACTATATTTAATACTGCTAACCCATACCCATAGGCGTTCACATAACCACATGTAAAAATGCATTTCATATACACCGAGAGACCCACAATCTTTACAGCCAGTGGTCATCCAGCAGTGTTCCGAATACAATAGCGAGAGATGCCCAGTTAGTTGCCATGGCAACTGTGGTTGTCTGTTTAATCTCCAAGTCATTTATTTAGTGCAACACTTACCCACTGCAGCTAATTCCCAGGAGGAGAGGAGAAGAGAGGAGAGAGGAGGGGAAACATAAAGTCAAAGAGGAAACAAGCAGAGAGAAACATAAAGCCAGAGGAAGGTAGAGTAAAGTATGCAATTTGAACCCTGTGCACGATCAACAATTAAGGATTAAACGTGTGCGGTGTGAGATACAGGACTGCATTATCCCCAGGTGCAAACGCTGCACACAGGTGGACATCTTAAGCACATACCAGAGACGAATAGATGAGCAGAGGGAAAGGCAACAGTGAAACATAAAAGAATATTCTGATGGCGTCTGTTGAGGCTCCTTTATACAAAAACAGCACACTGTGTGCATCTAAACAAAAAAAATATGTGAGTGATGTCCCCCATGGATAACTAGAGGCAGTGGGCCATCAGTTTATTTTATGGTATTATAAATACACTTAATGCGCACAGCATCTGAGGCACTGTGAAGTACTCTTCAGTGAAATTCTCAACTGAGACATTCATGCTTTGTAAACATCTGCCAGACTTGACATAAATACTGTTTGTGCCGTGCTTTGATAGAAACACTGATTGTTGTACCTGTAAGTAAAATGTAACTTTGACTTTGATGGAGCGGTTTTAGAGTTACTGGAGTGTTGTTTACCTGCAGCTGATGAAGTGTGATGGACTTGTGTTGTACTCCTTGCGATATTCAAGTTCTCTTGTTTTCCCATCCCAATCGCAAAATAATTAAATAAATGAGCAAGCAAGCAGTACATTACATCCAGGTAGGATCTGTTATTGGCCATCATCTCTCTAGTCTTTAAATACAGGTTTAGTGGAGAAGGTCAATACTATTGTCATGTCACAATGTTCAATATGGAGCTGGAGCCATGAGCCATTAGGTGAGCTTACCATAACGAATAGCAGCACTAAAATGGATTATCTGGATCATTTTAGTTTATAAAATATATAGAAAAGCTATGTAGCAATTTTATAAAATATGTACATAAAGCGACAGGAATCCTGAGGTATTCACAGAAGAAAAAATAAGTAAATAAAACCTTCACAGCACTGACACTTTTTAAATTAAATTTTATTGCTGCACTACCACTACCACTTGGATGATTGGAATGATTAGGCTTGAGTGAATAACAAGAATGAAAGAAATCCAGTATTATATTTTCTGCAGGGGCTTGGAATGGAAATGCTTCATACACTGATGTTTACATTTCTACGATTCGGCTTGTCTTATTTTAATATGCTTGGTTATTTTGTAGGTTGATTTTTAAATCTTGATCAGCAAATGAAAGCTGTGATCAAAGGCTTCTGACCTTTAGCCCCCTCCCCCCAAAAATCAAAAATCCACATTATATCCCTTTAAAGCCTGAACCATGGTATTATTTTTTTTGAAAATGGATACGTGAAGTCTTTATTATATAGATAAATATATAAAACAAGAAAGAATATATGAGTTTCAATTTGTATCATATTTGCTAAATCAGGCATTTTTTTTGCAATTTATTCCTTAAATGTATTGTGCATCACACTGATGATGCAGAAGTCTATATACATATATATTACGTTGGTTACACCTTCAATCTGGTTAATCTGGAGTTCATCTGTAAATTACTGGTGTGTAGCCCAAGACTGCAGAGTCCATCACTTACAAGCAAAAGGAAACATGTCAGGTCAGGAGTGGCACCAGGATTGTCAATTTTTTTCTAGATTCATGAGGTTGTACACCATAACGTTGTCCCCCAAAGTGTAGCGTAGGGTTCTGCTGAAAGAAACTGATAGTATTTGCCATCATTCTAGACATATGTACCAAAACAATGTTTGCTCACTGTTTGCTCCATTCACCAGATTTGCTTCATCCATTTTCACAAAAATAAAATCCATGTTGAAGGATCATCTTTGTGGGGCACTGGAGATCCAGCACACATCACAGATGCAGAACTGCAAGGAAACAGAATGAGATATAACATTTGATATAAAAATAAAATAAAAAATAAAAGCTGCAATCTGACCTGTTATGCATGGAGCGATGATCCTGAAAGGGGAGAACAGACCAATTTAAATAAGGTGTGGTTTTATAATCATTGTTATGATTATAATTATTTTCTTTCTCATTGACCAGATTCCAAAACCTTATAAATCCAGATGGGACAGCTTCTCCAACCAAATTTAATTAGTTGGTGTCAACCAGTTAAAACTGAATATAAGAGGTGTTTATAGCTTGATAGCTGCTAAACTGGAATAACCTGCTGTAGTGCTCTTGCAGCTACATTGCATTTGTCTTTCCACATAGATTAAAAAAACCTGGATGTTCTCTGAGAGATATTGACATTTAGGGAAATGTAACGAATTAATAACTTAAAAAGATGAGGCAAGTTGAAAGAAAGTCAGTGTGCCCAACAGTGATTGCAGTAAGTTAACATCGCACATGGATGATGTATAAAGTTGTAATATTGGCAGATACGTTTTCCCTTTTTAAAAACATTAAGTAAAAATTAAAAGCTGAGGTTAGTGCCTCATCTACTCATTAAGATTACACAAAAATTCAGCCACAAGCAGCGGAATTTAAATCTTCGTATGAACTATTTAACTGTATAGTTCAGGTATATGTTATATACTTCCTATGTTATTTTTTTTTTACTAATTGTAAATGCCAACTTTAATCCAAGCTACTAAGCTGAGGCGATCTCAGTTTAGTAGCCAAAGCAGATATGACTTCTTATTGGTGACGCACTCGCTGTTATACCAGACATCTAATATCTCTTATAATTACACATGCTGAATAATCCCATCCGACACTGCCTGTGTCCCTGCTTCTCAATTTCCCTCATCCATCTATCCTTCTTTCATTTCCACCACTTTAATTTCATCGTTATGACTCTAATTAGCCATAGAGATGTAAATCCACGCTTCGCAGGGCCTTGAGGGGTTTCGGTTTGACCTATTACCCTTCCTGACATTTCTTCCCCCCCCCTCCCCTCCCCATCCCCATTTCTTATTCCTATTTTTTTTTCTCCTTTCTCTTTCTTTTTGCAACCAATGGGTCCCGAGGGCAGCAAGTGTGTTTCAGCGCACCGTAATTCACAGGCAGCAGCCCCCCAGGCTGTTAGTGGCACAGCATGTGGTCTGCTTTTATCTCTCTCCTCTAACTCCCACTCTGGCGAGGAAATAATTCATTATCATGCCTCCATTGATTTGGTATTTCTCTAGCTTCTTTGGTGGAACAATCCCCCTTTTCTTCCTCTTCTTTTTTTTCTTATTTTAACACCCTTCTCCAATTTCAAACAAGTGTGCATCTTCACCAGTGTTTGTTTACCTCTCTGTTAGTGTGGGTCTGCATGGAAGTGATGTCTTTTCCGTTTTTTCTCCTCTCATCTCTTCAACAATATCCCCCCAAGCATCCACCTTCATCAGCTTTGAAAATGTTCTCTCAGAACAAAGGAGATAAACACGGCAGAAAAGGGCAAAAACTAGGGGGATTTTTTTTTTTTGCATAAAAAAAAGAATATGGTAGCAGAAAACAAGACAACCCAACAAGGTAAGAATAGGACCATATAATCCGTCGTGGCTGGATAACTTCAGCTTATGGCTACACTGCTGTTACAATGTTTCTGTGTAAGAAAGCAAGGAATATTTCCTGTAGAGAGAGCGTTCTTTTTTGGGGGGTTAACATCTGCTCTGTGTAAATCATCAGCAAGTTGGTCCAGATGGTGTGGTCATAGTGATAAGGTTATGTTTTGATAAAAGAGTTGTTTTCTCCTCTTTATGTATATGGTGGAGATGAACAGAGGCCAGTGCTGAGTGACGTCACTAAGCTGAACCCAACAAACAAGACAACAAACATTTTGATCTTATAAAGGGATGAAAGAAAGTGGAACAGGGTAAAGTGGGAAAAGAATTAAAGTACAAGTGACTAGATGTGGTTGCCTCAAGCTGAAAGCTTATTTCCAAACAACTGAATCACACACACACACACCCAAAGCCCAGACAAACACCTAAAGGGGTTATTCATTTTAGTATCCCCATATTTGAAAAGGATGAAATTGTGTTTGGATCAACCTAAGGACTACAGCTTTAGATAAGTTACAAAAAAAGATGCAAATGTTAACCTGGTGATTCTGCCTGCCTATATGTGTTTACCTGGGTGGAAGGAGAAAATAGGATTTGGGAAGAGGCCAGGAGTGTCAAGAAAAGAGAAGGACAGCGAAGATTGGGAGGATTTAGAAGAGCAGGTGATGTATAATTGCATGTTTGCACATGTTTATCAAGGCTTAGAGGAGCACAGAGGTGGGCTGAGAGAGGTGCATCGTGAGGAGCAATCAGAGAGTTGAATGGGGGTGCAGACAAAACAAGTAGGTAATACATAATTTCATGTTCATAAGAGTTTGGGCCAGACTGGAGGAAAGATTAGGCGGGTATAAGAGTTTTGAGATTGAAATATAAAGTAAAAGAGCAGCGGAAGAAGTGAAAGGCTAAAGCAGAAGCACAACGGACTAGCCGGGTGTAAATTTATGTACTCTTTATACACATTCCTACTATATCACTGACATTTGAGAGACACCAGCCAGAGAGGACAGATGCTTCTCAGTGCTGGAAGTCTTTAAAACTGAACTATGACAAGCACACATGTACAGCAAATACAAGGGACAACAACATCATAGCTTCTGTAACTTCATGTTAATCATCAAACGTGTTTTTAAAACTTCAGTTATACACATGACCTTTCTTATCGAGACAAATCAGTTGCAAAATGCTGTGTGTACTATTCTGCGTGCTTGAGTAGAAGGCGGTTTGATAGAAACACCAACTAAACCTGACAGATCAGTTTCTTGTTTTATAGAGAAGTTTCGATTAGTTTTCTTGCAGTTTTCATAAAGCCACACTGAGGTTTCCTGAGCTGTTAAAAAGAATTACAGTTCTCCTGCATGGCACTCAAGCCAGCAGCCAATATCATTTAGTAGCCTTCAAAGTATTTCTAAAGCCAGAGTTTTCATTCAGTAAGCCTTGAAAGAGCAGCTTTGACAGATTCAGAAAGCTTATATAGTCAAACTTTTTAAAGTGCAAGAGCGAGGTTGATGATAGGGGAACAGGTATTCCCAAATCTCCAGAGTCTTTATTCTCAAGAGTGCGGTCTGATTCTCTGGTTTAGTTCAATGCTGCACGCTCCCAGCTGAGTGTTAGTACACGGTATCTCCTGTGGCAACAAGCTCCTGTTCAACCCAGTCTTCTAAGACAACATGTGCTGAGCTACCTTGAGGGTTAAAGCTCAGAGGCTTTTTCATACTGAGATGATGCAGTGTTTTGTTTTGTTTTTTCTTTTTTTGGTGTGCCAGGCTAAATCCAAGTTACAAGCAACACGCAGATGGAACACCTTGAAGTGTAGATATACTACACATCAGGCATCCAGAAAGAAATTCTGAAGCCTTTGAGTTTGATGCCTTGATGTCATGGAACAGAGCCGTGACATTCAGGATTGCAGGAGGCTGCAGAAAAGTATCTGAGGATTTGGAAGGCCCACACCAGCTGGGAGATAGAAACATAAAGAGATCAGAATGTAATCTATAATTCACAAAACTTTGGGCAAATTAGACCCCACTTCACCCATGACATAATTGTTTCTTTGCACAAATTCTCTCCAGTCGAAAGCTTTTATCTTAAGACGGATATGTAGGAGAAAGATATCTAATGATAGTGGACTGCCTGAGATAATTGTCTCAATTGTTTATCTCCTTTACATGAGAGCTTTTTGAGATTTGACACCTTTTGTGGCTCATTTCTGTACCCTGCATCAGAACTTTGAAAAAATATGCTTACTGCATTGTTTATTGCCAGATGAAGGTCTGGGACAGATTTGCCTCATTGTCTGCAACTCATAATGGACTGCAAATGCAAAATTGCCATTGTGACAAAGATCTGAGTCAGTGCCCATTCTGTATGATGTGCATTTGGCTATCTGTATTCTTAATGCGACAAGCAGAGGAAACATTAATATACTATTTCTTGTAAGCAGAAAGGTCAGCTGATATCAAATTTTCACAGAAGATGGTTGGAAATGGTACCCATGTCACTTTAATCAGTCAATTCCATCCCCCAGCCTTTGTGCTGCCCACATACAGTCTAACCATTAAGCATGTAAAAATTTAGCCTGAAACTTTCGTAGTTATTTCCAAAGCTCCTGTCATGCTTGGAGGATCCATAATAATTTTGAAGTTCAGCATATGCATGCTGTAGACAAAATTTATTCGCCCATAATTCATTACACGGTAGAAGGAGAGAGAAAGACGAAGGGGGAGTTCTCCAGGGGAAAATATGGAGCAATTAATCAACTTCATCAGCTCATCAGCAGCTTTTTAAAAACACCGTTAGTGGTTATAATGGAGCCATATTGCACTACCTATTTAGTTCAATTTTCTGCTAATTAATCAGCCTATATTACTAAGGTATAAAAGAGAAAAATATAGTCAGGTACAAACCACCTGTAATCTCCTTCTTGGTTCAGTCCGTTTATATATCAAAGGATCAGCACATGAATGAAGACATTTCCATAAAGTGTGTGTGTGTGTGTGTGTGTGTGGAGGGGGGGTCCTCACTGGAGCAAAATGCATTCAATTCTACTGAATCCTTTTTTCTTTTTTTTTTACACTCAGCTGGTCTGTTGAGTGGTCCCCAAGCTGCAGGGACAAGGGAATGAATGTTTATGTTATGAGAGCATTATTTTTATTGAATCATCAACACTAGTTCAGAGACTTATAATAAATGTACTGATATATGTATATACAGTCTTTAGCATAGGCTGTAATCATTTAGCCCAAACAAATCTAATCGTGTTATGTTACTACCATAAAATAAAATGAGCGTGGTTTCCTGGAACTGGAAGAAATGTGAAAGGAGTGTCTTGACGGTAAATGTGATACTTAAGCCAACGCTGAGCTACATTAATCTACAAATATGGAGTCATAATTCTGAAAAGTCATGCTCTTGTCATTAGATAATAAAGAAACCTTAAACCAAAGCCAAAAATGTTTCCATTAGTATTCATAACAGAGGCAACTCTGAAGGCTTTTGCTCACGTGTAGTTTTATTCTTCAGACTTTTGATTCTGAGTATGGAGCTGCTAAATTGGAGGTGAGCTATGACAAAGTATTTGAAGTGACAAGACTTGTACCCTGCCTCTCGCCCCATGGAAGGAATGGGATAGGCTTCAGCCCCTTCACGACCCTGATATGAACAAGTGGAAAAGGATGGATGGATGTTTTACTGAAGATGCAAATGAGATTGTATTGGGAAATTCAATACTGGTGTATTAGCCTTAAATGCCACATATAACCAAATTACAGTATGCAGTATGGCAGTGAGTGCAGTTATTATCAACTGACGGTATACAGTCATGTGAAAAGGAAAGTTTTCATATGATTCTACTAAGACCACACTTACTACTTCAGTAGGATTTAAGAGGGTAAGTAGCAGCCAGGTGCTGTTTTGCAGTTTACTGGTCTGTAGCATTCAACAGTGTGTTAGCATAATGTCACAATGTTCCCAGGTTAGATATGGAGAAACTGCAAAAGTCCAAGCGCTATATTTCAGACTCTACATTCCTTAGTTAGCATGTAAAATGTTAAAGTTGATGACAGTGCAATTAGAAAAAAACTGGACAAGAATAGCTTATTTGGAAGGGTTCCCAGGAGAAAGCCTTTCCTTTCTAAAAAGAACATGGACAGCACACTTTCGGTTTGCAAACCACAAAATCTCTGGAACAAGTCCTTTGGACAGATAAGACCAAAGTGGAGATGTCTGGCCATAATGCACAGTACCAGTGGGTGAAAACCAAACACAGCATATCAGCACAAACACCTCATACCAACTGTAAAGCATTTCTCTGTATACCAACGTTTTGTAGAGTCATATGTAAGGTAATCTGTCCAACAGCTAAAGCCTGGCCTAAACTGGATCATTCAACAGGATAATGATTCCAAGCACAGCAGCAAATCTACAACAGAATGGCTGAAAAAGAAACGAATCAAGGTGTTACAAAGGACTAAGTTCAGACTGCAACCTGATTGAAAGGCTGTAACAGCTTGTAGCAGGAACTTATGTTGTGCATAAATAATTGTCCGCAAACCTCAATGAAGTGATGCAAATTTGTAAAGAAGAATGGGCCAAAACTCCTCTGCAACCATGTGAGAGACTGATAGATATACAGAAAACATTACTACACATTATTGCTGATAAAAGTTTTGTGTTTAGTTTTTACAGGACTCTGTGCAGTACTGTGAAAATGTTCTTTATTGCTATGATGCCTGTATGTCATCACAGCAAACAAGCTGTCTCCTACTAACTTGATCCAATTCAGCAGTTCTGTAACTCACAGCAAAATATGTTGGTTATACATATACTCCCGGGTGTGTACATACAGGACTGTAAAATTGATGTTGAGCTGGGAGAGAACATGTATACTCAGCATACTGGATCAATAATTTTAAAAAGTATAAATGATGGTGAAAATATACCTCATCTAAAGATGGCCTGCCTCGATTTCTGGAATCACAACTCGGCTGTACCTTATTTTGTTGAAAAGAGCTGAACCTTTGCATTTTTCCAGCTAGGTTCAAATCAATGACCCATGATTTTTATAAACATTTTTAGTGCTTAAAAAGTTCTGTCAGTTTGTTTAAAGTCATTTTTCTTTGTGGATGTCATTTTCGAGAACACCTAACTTACACCAATCATTCTTGTGATAGTTTTACTCACAAAGTGTGACCATTAATCACAAAGACCACTATGTGACATGAATATGTGATGAAGTAATATAAAGTATGGATTTTGTATGTGATGTGAGTGCTGCTACAATTCTAAGTAAATTGGTGGAAGCAATTATCCACTTTAGGACGTCAACCAACCTTAGTTTCATTTCTCACATGTCACAAAAAAGCATATTTTTACCAAGATGCAGGATGCCCCCGTATTTTAGAGTAACTGGTAACCTCAGGGGTGTCAGTTAAGCAATTCAGCTACAATTAAAACAGTACCCCATTTCGAATCATTATACCGTATCGGTTTTTAAAAAGCATTCAGCTATATGAATAATTCCAATACTATAATACTATTTGAATATTTCCAAGTAAAAATAGAATTGCTGGAATTCACAAAAATGCATACAGACTTCATGTACAGAGCCGACTTTCTATATTTGATATGCTTAGTGATTTATATTAAAAAAATGTAGTAAGTGCAGCAGCATAATGCCAGATAAGTGTTTCCAATTTGTCACACTGCAAAACACCATTAATTTAAAATGAACAATGTGGAGAATATAAATGAGTTCTACCTCTTCATCTGAGCAAGGGTAGTGACAAATAAAAGAGATACAGTGTTTTTTCCTGATTATTTCCTTTGTCTTGTTAGATTTAAATTCAATTTTTTCGTTTCACATTTTTTTCTTTAAAGAACAAAAAACTACATATAAAAAAATTACATCTTTTTTTAGAATGTAGACTCTGTAATTCTATGCATGCACATTTAAAAGCATACTTTTCTGTGTACACCCAGATTCACACAAAGCACTCTTAGTGTATCTCATTCTGCATTCTGTAACTGGTGAGGTGGACCTCCAGGTCAGGTCAAGCTGTGGCTCCTGCAGTGCAGAGTTCTGCTGCAGGCCACTAATCTCGCTCACCCTCCTCCTTCACAAGGCTGAAAAGGCTTTAAAACGAGAAAGACCACTTAGCTAGCTCTGTCAGAAAACTGCCAGTGGTTTACAGTAAGAGGCATAGCTGAAGAGGGGAGAGAGAGTGGGCTGAGGGGACTTTCCTTCTTTCCATAAAGATGAAAGATTATCCAGATTGTCAGAGATCTTATGCCACTATCAGATGAGAGTATAGCTTTAATGAATGGGGTCTGATCCGACCAAATGAAGTATGGGAGATTAGCTCAAGACTGTCAGCTTGTTTCCATTAAGCCTTTCCGAGCAGGATGGGTTTTTTTGGACCTTGAAACTTAAAATGCCCTCAGTTTTATTAAACCAAATGGTGCGAATGTAACATTTCTTGTTGTGTTGTGTCTTAAGACTTTTAATTCTTCATACATTTTCTTCTTGAAGTTATGCAAGCCACTTCATGCTGTTTGCCTAAAAGCAAAAATAGCAGATTTAAATATGTAATAAAAATGTGATGGATAAATAAAACCTGCACATACGACAATTGCATTATTATTAGTTTAGCTTATAGAAAGCTTTAACTCCTCAATCTCATAGTTATAGTTAAAATTCAATTACCACACAGTATTTTTTTGAAATATAAACTTTTTTCTGTCTGTTTTAGACTGGAGTGCATTCCAGAGCAATGCCCACAGTTTTATTAAACTTTATTAAACAAATGTTTTTCAACAGAATTTAGTGATGTCAAAAAGTGACGATATCCTTGAACTCCTTGAACCTGTGGAGACAACCTTTACCTGCCCCAACAAGGATAAACTTGTGTGGATGTGGTTCTGGTACTGGAATGAGCTTTCCAGGTATTACGTGATTAGTGCTTTTAATCCCAGCCCTTCAATGAAGTGCCCACAAACCAGACACTGAAACCCAAGTTTCTTTCACTGGCAGGCGAGCACGTTGCATGATGTGTGAGTGTGAAAATGTAAAGTGTTTCACAGAATCTCTCTTGGGTTAAAAGCTGCTACGTCAGTGCAGATCATAACCACTTACATTACTTCACTGGTGTAACCTTAGCATCCCGAATGAAGAATCCCCCCACAAGCAACAAAATGTATAATATATTTATGGTGTGGGCAGGCCAAGCCTTAGTAAAAAAAAAAATGTCCATGAAGCCTCCAGACAGGCAATTAATCTGTTTATATTCCTGACAGGTTCCTCCTGTCCTTAGGGATTGAACAACACAGTAAAGAGAGTTCTGCCCTTCATTAGCAAACTGATGGCAGTTCATTATTGAGTTTTGTCCTTTGAATATCACCGCCGCCTTGCAATGCACACAGGTCCTCTGTAGCTAAGCTCACCTTATGTATGAACTCTGTAGTTAGCAGCCTGTTCCTGCAAAGCTGTCCATTAAAGTATGTGGGGGAGACAATGGTTTCCCTTTAAACGGTGTTGGAAACATGCTGTTCCAGGAGGATTTTGGAATTTCTTTTATATAACACATAAAAAATTTAGAAAGTATAAGTATCCATCCCATTTCTCAAGTATTCTAAAAGTATTTCATTATGCTCCTATTCCTAGTGTTTTAATTTTTGTTTGTTTTTTAAACCTACCGTTCCTTTTAATTATTTTTAAAGACATTTAACTGACCCATTTCTGTTCTTGAACCTCTGAGAGTTTCTTTTTTCAATAAATCTAGAGACAGTAATTTTGACAAATTATTATGCATTCACTATGACATATCCTATTTTTATTATCAATAACAGCACAGCTTCCAAGCAGCATATAACTCCCATCATTTGTTTACTAAGAGTCCTGCTGCTGTGAAGTATCCTCAGCTCTATTTTTTAAATGGTTATGCAGATACAGAAGGAAAATAGGCACAGCCAGATCTCCTACCCAACTAGCTTTAAACATATTGTTTTAAATGCTAATTCCAACTTAGATTTCTACTATGCTTTTTTTTGTTCTGTTTTTTCTTTCTTTCTTTGATCCTAACAAGGCTAGTTTTTTTTTTGCATAGTTAATGGGTCCTGCTGGAAAAGAAGCACTACTGTTGCTTTGCTAGTAAGTTGAGAGACAAGGAAGCACTTTAACTGGAAAGACAGGGAATACAAAGAGACAAATTAAAACCTCTGAGAAGAGGAAGAAGTGATATGGAAGGGAAAACTGACAGGCAGCCGTAGAGTTGCAAAGGCATCGGGTAGGTGAGAGGCTCTGAAAAAGACAAAGACGGATAGAAATAGCCAAAGATGCTAAGACAGCATCACAGAGAAAATGAGGCGGTGGGTGGAAGAGAGAGAGCGAGAGAGATGGGAGAATTTAGAGAAGCAATGAGGAGTGGCTGCAGAGGATTCCTCTATACCTGTGGAGGAGATTAAGGGTCTACATCCAGCGTGATTAATGAGCTGGCCACTGATTGCTCATCCCCAGTCTCCCTCCCATGAATAATCACCACGCCAGCACTCCCAAAGAGAAAGCATGAATTTCTGCGTGTATATGAGAGAGAGGAAGACAAAGTGCTTGTGTGTGCATTAGATATGCAGCACATCAAGAGTATGCATGTATGAGAGACATTAAATGAGCAGTATGCATGTACAATATGTGGAAGGGATGTGATATACACAGAATTAACTGAGTGTGCATAGTTATGTCTATATATACACAACATAACTCAGTGTGTCATTGTGCTTCATATGATGTATTTACTAATAGCTGCAGCCCACCTGCAGAGAGCAGCCCTCATAGTGAATGCACAGTAAAGCACCAAGATCATTTGTACGCACCGTGGGCTCCCAGTGGGAGACCTGGCTCCCTACTTGCACTGTATAAACCCACTGGTGCCATTATGTTTGGAAGACATTATTACAGTTGATATTGAGGTAGCTCTCCTTATTATTTGTGGTGTATTGTGTAGGGAATGTTGCAAATGAGTGAGGACTGATTAATTGTAATATTAGATTTATATATATATATGTGTGTATGTGTGTGTGTGTGCGTGCATGCATGCGTGCGTGCGTGTGTATAAAATGTTATTCTCTTTAAATCACTGCTTGTATTGCCTGTATTGCTCATATTTATTTTTATCTGTATATTGTGTGTTTTAATGGGTGTGAATGTGATTTTAATTTACAATAATGCACATTTAACTGCTATTCTTGTCACTGAACCTTATTGCCTATCTGTGATTTATAAGTGGAGCTTAAAAGTTTTCATTATTATAAAGATTTACTTAACAGCTCTACGTACCTGTATT
The DNA here is from genome assembly GCA_015106755.1 of Etia nguti. Lineage (NCBI taxonomy): Eukaryota > Metazoa > Chordata > Actinopteri > Cichliformes > Cichlidae > Etia > Etia nguti. The sequence continues at coordinate 55,753 of VUQG01018404.1, forward strand.
TGTCTCAGTTTGTGTAGTTTAATTATACAGTTTATTTTTCATCGTTACATTGAAAATAGATAAATACTTTTTTTCCCATCTTTGGGAAATTATTTTGTTATAGTAGTATATGAAACTACTAGTACTACTACAAATAATAATTTCAGAGTCAACTAAGCAAAATAGAATTTAAGTTGATGATTCTCTGCTAGACTGATATTGTATTACAGAGTTATCACAAAAAGTATGAATTTATATATTGCTAAAGGCTCCCAGGCCTTTTCCTCAATCACGTAGCAGAAGATAACAGGTGGCAGCATGTGTCACTCTGATTGGAAGTGCACTTTGCGGCAGGGAACCTGTGTTTATAAACAGTTTGACACACAAAAAAAAGCTATTGTGCTTTCTCGATGGTCTAAGATTGCCTGTTGTCATGATTTATGGTGGTTGCATGGCAACAATCACTAAGAAAATCCATGTTGTTGTCTCTAAAAAAAAAATAACCTTAGTGCTTAGTTGCTTTGAATCTTTCAAGTTTCTGTGCCTAGTTTGGCAGCTTTGCAAGAACATGTAGGAAGTGTGAACGCTGGCAAATCAAGCCCATTTACTGTAGCAGCTGCTTTTCACTAAGCGATGAGCCTAATGATTAATGCCTGAATCTTAATTTACCAAATGAGTTCGAATGAGGATATTTTTTTTCAAGAGGGTCAAATATGAATAATCAAGTGTGCCGTGCATGTATTTGCATATATAACTCACGACAAGAGGACGATATAGTTGTCATGAGTGACACGTTACCCTCCACCAAGGCGAGTAAACAATGACTGAGAGAGAGAGAGAGCACTTTTTTTTAAGGTATGAAGAGGCACTGTGGGTGAAAATAAATACAATCATGTTTCTACGATGTGAATAATGCAAAATTGTTTGATTAACACACATTCTTAAAATAAAGTGAATGTAAAAAACATATATCATCACATTTGTTGCTAAGTTACAAAGATGGTTACAAACATGGTTGTGGTAGTGTGTATTTTAGGCAATGCGATGTTTCAGAAATGCAATGTGGTGCATCTTGTATACATTGAGTTGAGTTAGTTGTGGAATTGGATCCAGTGTCCGGATCAGAGTTGGAAGATGATGTAACCACAAAGATGTTAAAGTTAATTTTACAGAGATTATTATGAAACTGTTTACCTTCCTACCCATCCATCCATCCAATTTCTGTTTTCTGTTTTCCTCCAGTGAGCCGCTCTGTGCACTTCTTTTCAGCAGTAGCCTTTCGATCACCAGCCCACAATAATTTCTACCTCCCACTTCTGTAGATATCATCGTTTTCAAGCTTATGAAGTGCTGACTTTTTTTGTCTTCTGTCATTTGCTGAGGTATTGTTGAATTCTGTATTAAAATTTCACTCGGCTTGTGCTTTGGGCAAGGTCTAAAAGCGGGTTCACTCTTTTTCAATCAGTGAAGAGACTGAATTTTAGAATGGTAGATCAAATTAAGGAGATTCAATTAAGACTCATAGAATCAGTGTCATGGCACACAGACACGTGGTATGTTGTGGTTCAGCATCTCATTTCGCACTTTAAATTAGCTGGTTTTTTTAATTGGCATGTAGCCAAGGAATGTGGAATAATTTCTCTTCTTACCTAAACTTAGCTGCGTAGACATCATTTGACACACAAATTAAGTAATCTAAACAAAACTTTGCATACTGTGTACCTGTCAGCTTATTTTGTGCTTCCTAGGCCTACTCACATGGCTTTTCACATCCCACTCCTTCCCCTATAACTCTGATTCGATATGTTTTTGTCTATCTTCTTGCTGTGCACCTCACCACCTTCCATCTTCGGACTTATCCTCTAAGAAAGACATTCAACTTCTCTTCTTTGTGGCCAGATGTCTTAGTAGGAAGGGACATAGAAGTAGGAAGGGACAACTCTCTGAGTTGCATTGTTGAGGTTGCCACAATACTTAGCCCCTAGGAGCTCTTCTACGTGCTCAGCATCAAATTTCTCTGTTTTTTGGACTTACAAACACACACACAGTTTTCAGTTTTACATCTTTAATTCAATTTCCTTCTTTCCTCGTAAATTTTTTTTACTCAGATTTCTTACTTTTGTCCCATCTCAAGTTCCCTTGTTTCTTCTCACATTTGTTTTATTCGCCCTATTTTCTGGTTCTAACCCTTGTTTCTGTATTTTATTTCTTGCAGTATTTGGTCTCAACCCTTCTGTGTTTTCTCACTCCTTTTTTTTTTTTACCCATGTATATCCCTCCTGAGCTTGATGCAGGAAACTTCTCTGTCAGCTGATCCATAGCTCGGTTAGCAGGGATGATCGATCAGAGGAGCTCCTGAATTCCCCAGAGTGTCAATTACTAACTTACATATACTGTAGGAGCTATTTTGGTAGAAAGGGGGAGTGTAGGAATCATTAACTAGCTAATGTCATGACAACCTTTCCCAGTCAGCCGGGGCAGAGCAGGCACTGCCTGTGGATATGCAATTTGTCTGGGTCATTTGAGAACAGGACAGAGCATGGGAGTTTTTTAAAACAGATTTTTATAGGGTCCTACAAAAGGCGGAAATAATGTTCATAACTAAAATGAACATGGGTGTAGTTCATTATCCTGGGACTGAATGTTTTTCAAGTGCACTTCGAAGTGTATTTGCGGTATGGCAACTGACGCTTAATCCTTGGCTAGATTTTTATCTCTTTTCAGTTTCTTCAAACACAAATAAATAGTTATATTTTGTTTCCCCAAGGTCAGAACTTACATTGGTCTGAAATTACAAAAATAAATAAACTTTTCTTTAAAAAAAAAAAAACAAAGAAAAAAAAGCTCATAGATTGTGAAAATCACCAACGTTTAATCCATAAAAATAGTAGAAACACAAAGTTGTGTGGCTTTGTCCCACATTTTTCCATTATATTCAGGGATTGATTGCCTGTTTGAGTTTTATGCAGGCAAAGATGAACATTTATAGCAAGTGTGATGACATAATTAAGGTTTTTAAACTAACTAGGGATGTTGCATTAAGCAACAGCAACCAACCAACAGCAAACTGTGCTATTATGTATTTTTTCTAAGGCACAACCCATATTGTTTCTGTATTTTTGTTGGAAAAGTTTAAAAACTATTTACAATCTCAGTGCATGCAAGCAAAAGAATTCACTTCTGGCTACCTTACCCAAACTAAGGGCATGTCCCAGATAAAACTGGACTAAATATAGTTTAAAGTGATTGCATTCTGACTAGATTTCATGTTGAAATATGCTGGCATGCTGTAATACACTCATTAAATGATGTCATGCAACATTTTGAAAGGTCCAATGTCTGAACATTCAAAGTGAAAATCTCGACATATTTTCCACTGAAAATCACCTAAATGAGTCTTGTTGGGTTTAAATAATATGACAGGGCCAACAGAAAACTGCATTTTTTCTGTTTGATTGATATTTCTATCTTTGGTTTCTATTGATACACATTCATGTTTATTAGTCAACTGTATTAAAATGGAGGCTCTTCTCTCTTCACTTGTTGTCATGGTGAATCGTGTTATCGGAGCTCCATTAATAATGGCTTTCTTTCTCTACTCACGGATGAGTTTAAGTCAGGGTCAACATACTTAGAATTGATTGAACCAACTCTGTTGAGTCTTTCTGTTTATAGCTAGGCTCTGAGTTTGTTCAGAGTGTTTTCTGTAATAGGTCCCATGGTCTGATTCAACTCCATAAACATGCTTAGATCTTGGAACAATACAGCTCACCTAATATGATCTAAGACTTGTTCTACATGCTGGCCAAAAAAGAAAACAAAAATCATAAAACACAAAATGTAAAACACTGACCCTTTCAGCTATCAGCACTGAAAGTGACTCTGATATTCAGATTTATCTTTCTTAATCCTCATAGTCAGCAGCTGGTGAAAAAATAGTTTTTTTTTTTTCTTTTTTAAAATTTATATGCATGCATGTTTGCAGTACTTATCCACCCTAGATAATGACTTTTGTTATGGAAACTCAACACAAACTCTATTTGCCTTACTCACACGTGCACGCTGGATGCCTGTGTTGAATGTACTGCTTTGTCCTCCTGTAGACTTGTCCACAAATTTAAGAAGGCTCACTAAGGGTATTGTCTTCACTTCACTTCATTTTAAGCATATGTTGTATTGGAGAAAATGATGTTTAAATATACTGCTTTATCCGTGTCATTACCTGCTCAGTCTTATTGAGTTTGGGAGCCTTGATACATGGTACATACAATTTGGGCCCAGTTTAAATCAGATTTGCCAGCAAATGTTGTGCCTGAGTGTCACATTTCAGTTCTAATGTTGCTTTAGTTTTTACCTCTCAGGAAGAAAAGGCTGATGGGGTATTGTCGTCACCCCAGCAGGCAGGCTTGGCATAGACACCCAAGTTTGTTCATGCGATAACTCAAGGAAGAGGCACCCTGGGATTTTCAAACTGATATCATAGGTGCAAGTTCCAGTGTTAATCGCCTCCACCTCAAGGTCAAGGTCAGAGGTCAGGTTTTCTAAAAATCTTGTGAATGCAATAAATCGAGAACAAGGTGACGTAGGATTTTGAAATTGACACCATAGGTGGACCTACTAAAAATCTTAAGCGGGGATGAATCCCGAAGGCTTTGATCTAGAAATTAGAGGTCAACTTTTCTGAAGATCATGTAGGATTTTCAAATGTATACAGTACTATAGGTGCATCTATAAGCAGGCTAAGGAGTAGAAGTATTTTTATTATTATTATAATTATGTGTTGGTACTTTATTACCTTTTTTATGTATAGACTTATTTTGTGTGCATCACTGTGTGTATCATTTGTACTGAGAGATCTTGGGCAGAAGAGATTTAAAGTCTCTAGAGTGCTGTGTTTTGTTTTTTCTGGTTAATGACCAGTTAGAGACAAATTAAAAAAGAAAGTAATTCTGGGGTCTTATAATGTGAAACTGTGATCCTGATCCTGATCTGATAAGTTAATTCAGCTCCGCCACTTAACAAGTCCCTGTTAGTCAAAGTGCAAAAGTTACCATAGTAACACCTTATCCCAAATGGTCTGTCATCACTCGGGGAACCTGTCTGATCAAGCAACTTCACAAGTTGCCGAAGGTGTTGTGAATGAGGAACAGCGTTGCTTTTGAAAGCAAGAGTGCTGAAAAGTGGGGTCTGTCTGTGAACATAAAACCAAAGTTGCAATGTGTGACTGTCATCTTCAGCTCATTAAAGGCAAGGCAAGGCAAGGCAAGGCAAGTTTATTTATATAGCACAATTCAACAGCAAGGTGATTCAAAGTGCTTTACAGAGACATTAAAAAACAAAAAAAAGCATGATTTAAAATGGAAAAAAAGAAAGGAACAGTAGATAAAATCAGTAGTTAAAATGTAAGTTTTGAAATTTAAGCTTAAAAGTAAAACAGTGTGGATTTGGTGCTTTATTCAAATGCAGCTGAGAACAGGTGAGTTTTCAACCTGGATTTAAATAAACTGAGTGTTTCAGCTGATCTGAGGTTTTCTGGGAGTTTGTTCCAGATATATGGAGCATAAAAGCTGAATGCAGCTTCTCCATGTCTGGTTCTGACTCTGGGAACTGATAAAAAACAGGATCCGGATGACCTGAGGGATCTGGAAGGTTCATACTGGGTCAGGAGGTCATT
>VUQG01018416.1:2594-20367 GCA_015106755.1 Etia nguti
AAAACCCCTTCCCCCCCCCCCCCCCTTTTTTTTTTTTTGACGTATTGGTGTCGCCAAATTCAAAATAATCAAATATTTTTCTTAAAGTGGTCCATTTTCTCATTTTAAATCTTTTATGTTTTCTGTTATTTTCTAGTGTAAATGAAATATGTGTTTGTGAGATTTTCAAATGTGGAATTCTGTATTTATTTGCACATTATTTTTTGGAACTGGGTGTGCACAATTTATGTCTAAATTAACTCAACATACAAGGCCCACATGTCTTATTATCTAGTTTCTTTTAACACTAATGTCATGTGTCTAATGTTGCAGAGGGTGTTGTTTTAACTTGTCGTTTATCATGGTGTGTTCAGGAACATGAAGTGGAAAAGATGTTCACCCTCAAAAATGGGAGGCTTCCCCCTGCTGATGTGAAAAATATCATCTTTTTTGTCCGTCCCAGACTGGAACTTATGGACATCATTGCAGACAATATAACTAGGTGCGTGTATGTGTCTCATCTTCAACCTGCGATAAAGACAAGGTTTTGTTTTCTTGTCGTTTCTCTCACTTTGCATAGCTGTCCACACTTTGCAACATGAATTGTGTTACTCTTTAGTGAGGATAGGCACCATTCATCCCGAGACTTTCACATTTTGTTCGTGCCTCGGCGGAGCATGCTGTGCGAACAGCGGCTGAAGGATCAGGGCGTGCTGGGCTCTTTCATCAACATCGATGAGTATATTCTGGACCTGATTCCCTACGATGGGGACCTGCTGTCCATGGAGTATGAAAGTGCTTTCAGGGTGTGTTCAGGATGCACAGTACAAATATGTATCACCCGCTTGCTTTGGTGGAATCTTTCATATAAACATATATTACTCCCCTTTGTCTCACTCAGGAGTGCTACCTGGAAAATGACCAAACAAGCCTGTACCACACAGCCAAAGGCCTCATGACCTTGCAGGCTCTGTATGGCACCATTCCACAGATATATGGGAAAGGAGAATGTGCACGGGTGAGCATGGTGTAACCTGCAATAATTTGACACTCGATGATGGGTTTTATATGAAAGCAGAGGCTCTGCAGCAGCCAGGTAAATACATTTTTCTGATAAACAAATGCTCTGCTTGTTATCAGCTTGTTGCCAACATGATGTTGAGGATGAAGAGGGAGTTTGCTGGCAGTCAGAATCAGATTCTGCCCGTGTTCGATACCCTTCTTCTCCTTGATCGCAACGTTGACCTGCTCACCCCTCTGGCCACGCAGCTCACCTATGAGGGTCTCATTGACGAGATTTACGGAATCAATAATGGTATGAATAAATCATTTCGATTTCTTATTCTTATGTTTGAATGTTGAGCCTCAGTTATATTTATTGTATATGACATCTGCATATCCCCCTGTTTCTTTTGCAACTTTATTTTTAATCAAAAAGCAGAGCAGGATTACACATCAACAGGAAAATTAATCTTCTCTTTCTCCAATATTTGACATATTGCTCATATTGTAGTGTTGAGGTGGAGGTTAGTTTCTCCAGCAGTTTGATGATGTCTGCAGTCTAGTCATCCTTGTTTGGATGCTTGCCTGCAGACATTTCTGTGTGGTAGCTTTCATGCTAGTAGTGTCTCTTTAAAAAAAAAACAACCTATCCTGAGCCGTAGGTTTTCCAGGGATTTTTCACTATTTTATTTTGATTTTTTTTAATTCTATGCTTTCACTCCAGGTTATGTCAAGCTGCCTCCTGAGAAGTTTGCGCAGAAGAAGCAAGGTGAAGGGAGTAAAGATTTGCCGACAGAGCCTAAGAAGTTACAGCTCAACTCAGCAGAGGAGCTGTATGCAGAAATCCGGGACAAGAATTTTAATGCTGTTGGTGCAGCACTCAGCAAAAAAGCCAAAATAATATCTGCTGCCTTTGAGGTTAGCCTTGTTTTAGATTAATTTGGGTTTTTTTCCCCCGTCTTTGCTTACATGAGGTGATCATGGTGTGAAATTCCCTTCGTTCCAATCCGGGTACTTTTGGGGAGCAACATGAGATCAATTTTAGATATTCCTGCTAGGGCAAGGCCAAACAACAAGTTAAGGAGTGCTGCGCTCCAGTGCATTATAACTGTAGCATGTCAAAGCCTTGAATTTTATTACTGAGGTGTTTTGTGTGATAGTGGTTAAAGATTATTTGGATGCTGCATTATGCTTGTTTCATCTCTTCTTTTGTCTCTCAGGAGCGCCATAATGCCAAAACAGTAGGAGAAATTAAGCAGTTTGTCTCCCAGCTGCCTCACATGCAGGCAGCCCGAAGCTCACTGGCTAACCACACTTCTATAGCTGAGCTGATCAAAGACATCACAAGTGCGTATATAATCCCATGCTTTCCCATCAAATCACATTATGTTTTTTTAGCATACATCTCACTCAGTTTTTGGCTTTAAAGACTTTAAAGACAACTATTTCCATCAATATCCATGACTATGTAGTAAATCATCTATCATCTCATGTTTCAGCATCCGAGGCCTTCTTTGATAATCTAACAGTGGAGCAGGAATTTATGACTGGTGTTGACACAGACAAGGTATTTTTCATCTAGTTACCTATTTTCCTTCCTGAGATAAGTTGTTACAAGTTATCAAAAACACACATTAGGTATTAGGTAAACCTGTTCAACCATTCTCACACGGCTGCAGCTCCATGCATTTAGATACTACACAAACTGAGCATCTGAATGGGGAGGAAAGGTGATTTAAGTGGCTTTGAACGTGACATGGTTGTTGATGCCAGATGAGCTGGTCTGAGAATTTCACAAACTGCTGATCTGCTGGGAGTTTCCCTACACACCCCTATTTGCATCTTTGATATGTATCCAGCAAATCTGCAGCAACTTTGTGATGCTTTCGTTTAAATACAGGCTAAAATCTTTGAGGAATTTTTCTTCATGGTATAGATCCAACAGGGTTTCCAGCACCTTGTTTGATCTATACCATGAAAAATTAAGGCAGTTCTGAAGGCAAAAGGGAGTCCAACCCAGTAGTAGCAAGGTTTGTGTTTTTATAGATGCTGTTTAACATGATTTTTTAGTAAAGTTCACTATACACCTTGAAATAATGTGACTATGCAGGTGAACACGTATATAGAAGACTGCATTGCCCAGAAGGATCCCCTGATCAAGATCCTGCGTCTGGTGTGTATGCAGTCAGTCTGCAACAATGGCCTCAAACACAAGGTGATGGACTACTACAAGAGGGAGATTCTCCAGGTAAAGACATAAAGAAGCTTTCTCTGCGTCCTTGTATTCCTGCTGAATCGAAAATGATGAATTGCTGTGTTATTAACACATACTTAAACTGGATGGTTTTTAACTGTTTTCCTCCCCCTGTGTGAAGACCTATGGTTATGAACACATACTCACGCTGAACAACCTAGAGAAGGCTGGTCTTTTAAAGCCGCAGACAGGCTCACGGAATAACTACCCCACTATTAGAAAAACCCTTAAACTGTGGATGGAGGACGCCAATGAGCAGGTAGGTACTCAATATACGAGAAAAGGAAAGCAGTTAATGGATTAAGCTCATGAAAGAGCAAGGGCTGACATTTGAGTTTTTCTGTTCTCTCAGAATCCCAACGACATCTCATACGTGTACAGTGGCTATTCTCCACTTAGCATCCGACTGACTCAGATCTTGGCGCGACCTGGGTGGCGCAGCATCGAAGAGGTGCTGAAAATGCTTCCCGGCCCACACTTTGAGGAGAGACAACAGCTTCCCTCTGGGCTTCATAAGAAACGTAAGGACTAAGAGAAGCTAGGACTGCTCTTTGCCCTGCTGCTCACAACAGAACAAAAACAGCCTCCCTCCTGTTCTGTGTAGATAAGACACAGGATTTGTTTATGTCAGATGCTGAATAGCGGCAGATTTATGGCATGTAGCCAATGGTGCCACACAGCCACTGTTAGCTTGTCGTTTTTTTGTGTGCCTTTCTTGATAGAAAGGCTGAAAAACCATTCTGTGCTTGATTAGTGAGTGACAGCCAGTGTTTTCCTTCTTTTTTTTCTCCATCCTTACTCCATCTTTTCATTTTGGCAGTAGTAGGTGTTACACTGATGTGAATAATGAATTTAATTATACACTCGGTTTGAAATGTGCTAATTAGAACTGTGTTTGGGCATTAGACAGTTGACTTGTTGCTACATGCCTGCCTTGCATTGGTTTTTAAAGGTGATAATAGAGGACTCTAATCTGGGGGGAGTGTATGATAAATTAGGGTTTTCACATTTAAAAAAAAAAAAAAAAAAAAAAGGTGCTTTTACAGAGGGTGGCTTGTTTATTTGCTTTACATTGAGTTGTGTTGTATTAACATTAATGTTTGCTAGTATTTAAAGGATTTACCGGGTCAGAGTGGAATTAAGGAAAAACAATAAAATATCCTTTGCTATTGTTAATATATTTAGTTATTATGCTGCGTTTTAGTGACCTGCATCTCCTCTCAATGTCCAACAGGCCAGCAGGGAGAGAATCGGACAACGCTGGTGTTCTTCCTCGGCGGTGTGACGTATGCAGAAATAGCTGCTCTCCGTTTCCTCTCTCAAGTGGAAGACAGCGGGATGGAGTATGTTATAGCCACCACAAAACTCATAAATGGCACAACTTGGATCAAATCCCTCATGGACCGCCCTGAATCCCAGACACAATGAGTCACCTGCACGTACACCTGGCCACATCAAACAGCCCATCCACCAGAAAAGCTCAGCTACTTTTTTTTTTTTATGTCCACATCACTGTCCTGCAGGTGTTTCATTGATGTCTCTTCCACTTTAAAGCGCGACTGGCTCTTTAAACATTGCCCTGTGAACATTTCTTTATGTCGAAGTAACTGTTACCTACTATGACACTGCAGTCTTATGCATGTCCACTTTCTAATCGCCTGAGTGATGTCACCCTTTGTTTTGCAAAGTCCTGTTTGTGAAGTCTCATATTTGTGTCAGCCGTTGTTTTCTTTTCTTGATGTGTTTACCGTGGGGTGGTCTGACTGAGAAATGCTCATAGTATAGCAACTTGTCCATCAAAAGGTAGCTCTAAAGCGTAGCTTGCTTTATCATCTGTTTTGCTGTAAACAAGAGTTTAATTAGCATTTACAAAATGAAACATGTTTTTCTTTTCTAAAAAAAAAAAAGGCTGAACAAGCACTGGAGACAATCAGGTGTTTTGGGGTTTTTTTGCAGAGGAGTCGCCCCCTGCTGGACATTAGATAGAAGTCAGATTTAGGGCAGCCGGAGGCTACATCTGTCTTTTATATGCATTCCATAATCTTTACTGTCCTCCCTTTGAATTGCACTCGTATTGTGCAATATAAAGGTTGATTGATGTCTAATGAACATGTCTTTGTCCTTTGGTTGTGTTTCCATCACTGCAGTTATTGCTTTTCTGGGAGCTACTGTATATATACTGTATATAGAATTAAAACATATTTGTGATGCCATGGAAGAGTAATGATGCATTTGATTTGCATTTTTGAAAGCTTTTGTAGTTGTCTTTTGTTTGTTTTCCTTTGCTTGGATTAAAAATGGCTAAATAAAGTCTTAAAATATAATTAGTGTCACATTACTTGGTCATGTGATACGCCATTTTGATTATTGTAAATTAGGTAATTTTTGGAAAGGAAAGCTGATTGCAAGCGGATGAAAAGCAGGGATGGGAGTGTATTCCTCAGCAGTGCTCCAGTTCTCTGAAGGAGCAATTAGCGCAGTAACAGGCCTCCTGATCATCCGATAATGGCCCTGTGCTGTCTGGAGAGCTCAGCCCACGGCAGCCCATGATTTGACAGCACAGGACACTGATTGAATTAGGAGGCCATTTGCGCCATGTTCCGGTAGAGGATAACTCTGCGGCAGGAGGGTGTTTGATCTCTGTATCAGTCAATACCTTCTCCGTGCCTGACGCTATATATATAGGGAGACCTGCTGACAGCACTCAGATATTTTGGTGACCTCTGTTTGGCTAATCTTTGTAGTTTTTCCTTCATGCTGCTTGTGTAAAAGTCTTGGAAACTACTTTGGTAAATTATTCAGAGAATACTTAAATCTGTAAATTTTGGCCTGCTGTTTCCTTGAGGAGCAGGTGCAACAACCCTTTTATTGCCATTAAATAAATCCCAGGGGATTCAGATCCTTGTGATCAGTTTTTCCTTTTGGCTCCTCCTCTCCCATAAGGGCTTGAAACGCTCAAGACGGCACACATCAACTTGGACTTCAGGGCTAGAAGCACAGGAGCCCTTCTGATCAGCTCCTGTCCTGCTCCAACAACACAAAGGTGTAAGTGTTTCCTTTATTTATTTATTTTTTAAAGAAATTATGCCTTAACCTCATGTGGAATTATCTGGGATTCTTGCATGTTTACATTTATCACTTTATGCACAGTTTGTCTGTTTTTGATAGAAAGATAAATTTTTAAAGAAGTTAACAGACATTAAAGTTTCTTTATTTTAATGGGGAGACATAATAAAAGTATACATTTTTATAAGCAAAATTTATTGTGACTAACATGGTTTATGTATGGGTGTGGCTGTTGCTTAATAGCGTGGCAAAAAATGACCTTAAAAAAACATTCACTATGCAAGATTTTTGCTTGTTTTCCTAAAACTATCCAAAAGCCGTAAAGGCGATGTGAAAGGTGAATAATGATGTTCAGTATATTGTTTGCAGCTGTACGCAAACAAAGCAGATCGATACTGAACCCATTTGTGCAACTTGGGGGATAAATTATTAAAGCCGGTCTTTTCTCAGCTTTTACATTGCCAGGAATAAATAACTTTCCACTTATGATACAAACTAATATGAAGATGCATCCTGGTGTTTTTTGTCTAAATTTCTATACATTAAATTTAATTCATTCGTACTGCCGGTGTTGTTTGCAGTACATATATGTTTAATGAACTTTCACCCACCTTTCTTGATTCCAATTCCTTTCTTTTGTACCAAAATCTAACAAATGTGTTTGTTTGAAGAATGGGGCGAGGCCAAAACATGGGACACCTGACCCAGCTTGGTCGGAGGCAGATGACACAGCAGGAGCCCCAGGATGTGGATCCCTTGTTTATCCGCTTCCTCCGGACATTCAAGGAAATCCTCAAATTTGTTCTCTTCAGTTACACTGTGCTGTTTGGCGCTTTGCTCCTTGCCAGGTGGACCACTTATTTTATGATAGGAAAATGAAGTGAAAACATCTGTTGGAGAATAAGCCAGATCTTGGACTTGAAACTCATTAGTGATGTTTATCAGGCAGACCTTGGGATTTGTGGCCTATGAAGTTTCCATAAAACGACAATAACAGCTGGATTTATCACGTTTTCTTATGTGATTCACATAGTGGAGCTTGTGACTTCTTGGCACGACATTTCTCAGTGAACCAAGTGTTTAGGGAAACTCGTCAGTGAAACGTATTTTAAACAACGCTGTTGGAATCCAGTGTGTTTGTTTATAAATGTATATTAATAATGTACGTGTTACAAATGAGCACAGAGAAGCTATAAAACATGTTTGTATGGTGGTGTAGTATACACTGAACTACTGTATGTATATTGTAAAAATGTTTATGTAAATACTACTTATCACCGGTAATGATGTTCATGTGTATTGATTTTTGTGTTCCAGTGCTAATATCTAAAGAATTGAACAAGTGAAGCAAAGCTTTCCCCTCTGATGGGTTTTCATATGTCTAAGAAAGCTGAACCAGAGGCAGACATAGCAAGTAACTGCTCCAAAAGGGATTAAAGCCTCAAGGTTTATATGACAATAAATTTGTGGTAATTTGATGAAGACCAAATTTGGTTGGCAAGACTGTATTCACCACCAAAGCACAGAAATGGTTTAAGTCTCAGAGACATACAGGTAAGGAGAGAGTAGTAGCCCTGCTGGTGTCATTCGAGCATTAAAGCTATTGTACATGATTTGTTGGCCAATAATCTGTCAAAAATATCTCCAATATATCTCTCATGAATGATACTGAGTCATTCTGAAACAGAAAGAAAATTCCCTTCACATTGTAGAAGCTGCAATCAGTTTTTGGCAAAAGGGACTTTTACATATTATTTATTTACAGCAGGTGAGAAGTCTCACCGATATTAAAAAATGTCTTTTTAAAGAAAGATCTAGCTAATAGGGAAGTAAAACTTACTATAAATATAACATCACAGTTCCATAAAGATACTTGAAAAAGGCAGAAATGACTGGATTAATTATAATGTAGAACACAGAGTAGGAACAATAAGCCAGAGTGATAAACTTGCAAAACAAATTATTTCCCCTTCATAAATTCTGTTGACTACAGCCCATTTATATTATAACCAAATATATTAGGCTACATATAAAAACACACATAGAAAAAAAACTATTTGGCACAACATCAGAAGCAGAGCCACAGCAGAGTGATAGTTTTATAGTTATTTAAAACTATAATCTCACATCGTCACTAATTTTACAAATAACCATTAGAGTGGTTCTAAATGTCCCAGAAAGACATGGAAGTGTGACAGTGTACTGGGAACATTACCAACAGAGGTGAAGTCAGCTATTTAGTAACTGTCTGCGGTGACGTAAAACTGTTAGCGACAAAAAGCTGCTGTCAAGTTTTAGCCAAGAGGCGCATTATGAGTTTTGTGACTGAAAGTTGCAAGGCAACATTAACAAAAGTAAAGCAGTGTGAATGCAGTTTTTACAGGTGTTTCTCTTTGAAAACAGTGTGGCAGTCAAGATAAGGGTGAGCTCGTCTGCTAGAAGGTCCTGAGGATTGAGACTCAGGTGGTGTGAAGGTTTGATCCAGAAGAGAGCCACATTTTTACAAACTATTCCACCATATGAACCTGAAATCTGTGTGTAACATCTGACCTGAAGAATGTGCAGAAGAACACCAAACATTATTTACAATTCTGAATCTTTAACTCCTGGTGCAAACCTTTCATTATATATATTTTTAACTGCATTTTTTATTTCCTCTCTATGTGCATGTTGCAAAAGGCTTTGCTGACTGGGAATTGATGTTTATAAGTTAACAGCTTCAGTTGACTGTAATCGCAGAGCTAACTGCTTGTCCATTTACAACAGAAATTGGTTATTCTATTAAACATTTTATTTTCTAAAAAAATAAAAATAAATGGTGATAGCTTTAGCTGGAAGTGACTTTATTTCTCATATCAAACCAGCAGCAGTGTATCTGTAGAAGGCACCACAATCACAACCCCTCTGTATGGTTTATGTCATGCAGTATGTTTATTTTTTATTTATCCAGCTAAAAGCTCAGGGAGATTGAAAATCTCTTTCAAGAGTTATGAGGCCAAAATGGCTGCAGAGATTGTAAAAATTACAAAAATAAGCCAGCACACAAACACAACTCTCAAACAGTTGCAGTACAATTGTGAGTTAACAGGTTCAAATCATATAAAACAACAAAACAAAGAAGCTTCAGATGAATATCAAACTAATTTTAAGAGCAATCTCAATGATCAGCTATTTGATCCTCTAAATGGACTTAAACTCCCTCATAATAACCAGTTCTGATCATTTCAGGTCCAAGTCAGTTTTTTTTATTCTGGAAACAAACAGTTTGTCTGATAACCATTTAAGGAGAGTCATTAATAACAGCTACTTTTCCAACCTTTTCATTTTGATATATTATTATACAATCTAGGTCCTTGCTGATTTTATACTTATTGTAACTCAAGTAGATTTGAGCCAGAGATGGATGCTGTCTACTATAATACACTAAGCTTGTTTGCTGATTAAAGATATCTTGCTGATTTGCTCCATTTCTGAAATTCTCCTGCAAACGTAAGACTGCAGAAAAAGATCATTGTTGAAGTCCCGTTAAAAATCTTTGTGACTCAAAAAGCTATTTGTGTGTGGCCAGGTTATGCGAAAGCAACAAGAAGCACTCCGAGAGCGGAAACCTCTGCCGAGACAGCTCACTCTTCAGGCAGGATTTAAGGGAATGGTATTTTATTTTGGATGCAAACTATAATGTGATATTTAGAATTATCATATACCAGTATCATGTAATGTTGCCAATGCAAACAAAGCAAGTAGAATTTCAAGTATAGTTTTAAAGATAAAAGACATTTTATGAAAGTTTGACCTTATTTGACCTCAAAGAAGAGGTTAGTGGTCCAAAGTAATGATATATTTTGAATCCCCATATATCATTCCCTATGTGCCTATAATACAGACAAAGCAGTAGGAAACATAATTTTAAATAGCTCTATACAACCTTATTATCACTTTAAAACTTCATATTAATCTTTTGACCTTGAAGAGAGGTCAGTGGTCAAATATGACATGATATTTTAAATCTTTATACGCTACTTTCTATTTGTTGACAAATACACACGGCATTTGTAATCATAGTTTTTAAGTTATAAGGCTTTTTTTCAATTTTCGATCAATAAACCATTAAGTCAAACGAGCCATCAAGAGCTACCGAAAACATAACCTGCCTGGCAGAGGTAATAATTTTATTTCTTTGCCATACGTTTGGTAAATTTGACAAATTCCCACCAGAGCTGATCTTTTCTTCTACTTTAATTTTTTCTGTTATTTGAGGAATGCTGAGTTGAGATGCTTCTCTGTCAGTCTGGGTGGCTGAATGACAGACCCGTTGGTTGGATATTTGCCAAACTTCACAGTAGAATATTCACAGGCAGTGGTGCTGGGTTGAACTGCGTCAAAGCAGCCTTGAAAGTTAATAGTAGTGTATTCTGCCAATTCAGAAGGGTTTGATAGATTTTTTGAGTCTGTCTTCCGGAGCTCCTCTTGTATCCTCTCACAGGTACAGTCCTTCAACAGCAGAATGAAAAATACAGTCTAAATGCTTCATATTCATCATCCTCTCCCAGTATGTGGAGAGGACATCCTTCAATACATTTGCTTTCTTTACTGCCATAATGTGAATAACATTTCTTGCATTGTAAAACCTAAGCACTATTGTATTATCATCTGTCCATTTATGGTGAAGTATTTTGCCATCATACCACAACCAGGGGAGATAACGTTAATTTTCCAGCCATGTTTGCTGACTAAGTATCAGTACACCACACTATAGTTATACATAAAACCTCAAAAAAATGTTCACACCCACCTCTCTGTTATGCTGTGGTGCTGTACCAGTTCCTGTGTCTTTTGAACATGAAGATCCTGACAGAGAAAAACAAACAAACAGAAATTAGTAGGTAATACCAGTTATCTAATAATATTTCTAATTTGGTTTCCTTTCATCCAGTTTAACTAGAAATTAGCAAAGATGGTCAACTTTATTTGTTTTTTTTAAATCTCTAGATTCTGTTAATGTCGTACATCAAGTCTGATGTAGCGTTTCCATCATCTGTCCAAGATAGGGAAGTTCACAGATGTGGATTTGTGGGTAAAAAAAAAAAAAAGCACACATTTAAGTATTTCTCTTGATGTACAAAAGATTAATGGCGGTTCTTACGTTTGTAGATAAGGATCAAAACTACCGGAAATAACAGCACAGATAGACAGACCAGAGTCAAAGTAATAGGTCCCACCAAGGGGCCTGCAAAATAAATCAAACAACAACAAAAAACATGATCCACTCTTTAAAACTGTAAACACTCAAAACAATTTAAATTTCTAGAACTGAAATTTAAAAAGACATTTACAAAAATGTCAAGTTAAATATTATTTTATATGTGAACATCTTCAAACGTATTTCTCTTCTGCTGCAGAAGTCTTAAGATACCGCATGTGCTCTCACCAGGACTTGAAACAGTAGAAACAGTAGTAGAAGAAACAGTAGTTGGAGATGATGTTGCTGATACTGAAAGCAAAAAGTTGGCAAGTTGAAGGGTCAAGTTTTCTCTTCTCCATTATAAAGGGTAGCGTTATTAATGAAATCAAATGTTAACCCTGTAATACTAAGTGTATCATATTTAATACATTTGTTTTTGTAAATTCTTTAGACCTCTGCATCATCAGTGGGATTTATTTTCCCAATGAAACAGAATAAATCGCTCAATCCTTTAAAAAGAATTAATTGCACAAAAATACTGGATGTGGCGAAAACGATACAAATTGAAACTCCTGTATGCGAGCTGGTCATTTTTTTTCTTTTCTTTTTTTAATTTTCAGAAGGTTCCAGTTAAAAACAAAACAAAAATCCTGAATTTTCAGAGATTTCAGACTCTGATTCTTTCACATAGAGGTAAAAACCTAAAGAACCTAACTGTTATCAAGATAACGTAGAAGCAGATGGATGGATGGATGGATAGACAGAATTTCCTGCTGTCACATCACTGCAGATTATGTAATGTAGGAAATGAAAATAACGGTATAAATGGGACCAGCATCAGACGTTACTACTGATCTCTGCATGTTTTAGTCAGTTTAATAATGACAGAGTTGACATTTAAAAGTCAGGTGCTTTCTAAAAGTGACTGTTTGCACTTTGTACTAAATGATGGATGCTGCAAATCTGTATTGAGGACACAATGAATCAAGTGCAGGTGTGTGGTTTTTGAGTAAAAGTTCAGGTTTAGAGCTACTAAAAGTCTCAAGTAAGTTGTGGACACATGACAATAATTGTATGCTTGAGGTGAAAGTTAAACTTGAAACAACTGAGCTCTTCCAGTAGCTATTTGAGTATCAAACCACTTCCTCTTCTTAAATGCTTCCTGTGGTCCCAGACCACACAGACGTGTGTTCTTCTTTACTTACAATTTTAAGGTGGTTATTGGTTCTGGCTAATAGTTTTTATTAGGTTTTTAAGTCAGCAGGGGGGAAAAAAGCATATCACCAGCTAAAGATAACACATATGCATGATTACCATCCTGTGATATCCAATGTATTCTGAACCAGGTAACCTACACAATTTTCAAAAATAATTAAAATAAATGATGACTCACCAACAGTCAGGAAAAATCTGCTAAAGAACATGTTACTGCGTTGTTTGTTTGGGCTTTCTGCTCCACACCAGTATGTCCCACTGTCGTTTGCAGTTACTTCTCTCACTGTTATGATGATGTTTGTCTGCATTTTGTTGTCATTCATGGAAAACCTCTCATTCTTGCTTGTCTTGTTGGTGTTAGCAAGAGTTTGACATACAGATGGGTCGTCCCCCTTACAGATGAATTTTGTAAGTGACTGCTCACTCTGGGTGTAGTTACACCAGAATGTGAAGTTTTGTCCAGCAGTTTTTAATGTTGTAAAGCCACTAATACCTATAGAAAACAACAGAAAACAAAGATTTACCAAGATGTTTAAATGTAAAACTTAAAACTCAGAAACTGAAGATGTGGAATACTCACTTTTAACTTCCAGTCTTACTTGTTTTAGTGCACTTCTATTAGATAATTTTACTCCGCACCAGTAGACACCCTCGTCCTGTGAGGACACATTACTGATGGACATGTTGAAGCCCTGGATGTTGTTTGTGAATGTCCATTTTTGATGAGATTGTGGTGATAATATATCCTCACAGATGGAATTATTATCTTTGCAGAAAAACATCTCCCAGGACTTGTATTCTTCTCTTGGATAATCACATCTGATGGTGACTTTAGCAGTAATGTACTCAGTTTGATTAAATGGTTTTAGGCAGCCTGATTTCACTGCAAATAAATATACAGATAAAAGAAAATCAAACAGTGTAATATTTTACAGTAAAGTGTGTATGTGTATCATTACTCCATTAAATGTGTCTTTTAAAATTTTATCTTAAATTAAAAAAAAAAAATTACATTTGTAATTAGTAAAATTAGCAACTTTTTGTGATTATTAAAGGTCTTAAAAGGGAAAATTGCTAAATTTGGACGTTTATTTTTTAGATCAGAGTAAATAACGTAGAAAATTGGAACCAAACTTTATGACTCTACTGATTGATCATAAACAATATCTACTCATTTATCTATCCATTTTCTGGACAGCTTAGCTAATTCAAGGTCATGGGGGGGCTGGAGCCCATCCCAGCTGTCAGAGGTGTGGTACACCGTGGACAAGCTGTCAGGTCATCACACTGGCAACACAGAGAGGCAGACAACCATTCACAATGGCCAAAGTGAAATGGCACCTATGTTTAAATGCATGTCTTTGGGACATGTGGGAGGAAGCTGGATTATTTGGTGAGAATCCAAGCCCCCAGTTTGCAGATTTAAACCCAAGACCCCTTTGCGTTGAGGTAACAGTGTTAACCACTGCACCACCACGCTGCACAGAAAATACTGAATATAACATTTTTTTTTCCCCCTTGATTGAAGCCATAAAAAGTCACAACAAAAACTAACAAAATGAAGCCAAAATGAATTCGGTAATTAAAAAAACAAACCCAAAAACATGTCTTACCAAGTTTCAGTTCATCACAATGTTTGTTTCTTTTGTTTTTGTTCGCGTTCATAGGTTTCCTGGTGATCACTGTGAGAATATAGTTTGTATGATTTCCTACATAAGTCATTTGACAGTTTCCCTTTGTTTCAGTATTGTTGAAGGGGACGTCAACCCAACCTCCGGTGCAGTTCTTTCCATCCGACATCAACTCACAACCTGAAGACAAATATTCAAATTATGTCGGTCATTTAACGAAACAAATAAGCAAATTAATCGATCAATTAGGCGCACAGTTCCTCATGCAACAGTGTTGAGATACTTTATTAGCAGAGCATGCTGTAAACATTGCTGTTTTTATTTTTACTATATAGGCTTGATGATGTGACGAGTTACTATTTTCGTTATGATTCAAAGTGTCACTCCTGCAAAAGCAAACTTGTAACAATTAATTAATGTACCATTAATTAATGTTTATTATTATTATTATAGTTGTTTTTCCACAGTTGCTAACAAAATATACAGTACATGTGAAAAAACATTTGCCTACTTCCAGATTTCTAAGGTTTTGTTTAATGGTCCCAGGATTTGTTTGTTTGTTTGCATGGATTGGTTTAGTCATGTTTTAATTTCTCCTTCCTCTTGTCTTACCAAGTCCACTCTTTCCATAGTATGAGATATAACTACAGTGCTTAAAAAACTTTATTAGACCACCACCCAATGTAAATTTTATAACACAGTTACCCTAAACTTACAGCATTGGTAATTACCAAAGTCATGTTTTATGCTTCTTGTTAATCCACCAGTATGTGCGAGCTCTGTAATCAAAATCATATTTTTAATGCTAAAATATAATTATTCTTGTTATACGTGAGTTTACAAATGTTGTGTTTTACAAAAAAGCCACAAAAAAGTAAATCACATCCAAAATTAGTTATTTGCCTGCATTCCTGCCCATAAAAACCAATTTCAGTAGTAAATGTCATGCTTGTGCCAGCTCAAATTTGAATATAAAAACTTGAATTCAATTTGTTAGCTAATAAATAACAGTACTGAACAAGTTTTTAACAGATTTCTAAAATGTTTGTGTTTTCTTGTTTTTAATGGCAGGTGCCCTGCATACGGGCAGAAGTAAGTCCCACTGTCATAGGTGTGTAAAATCAAGCACGTAGGCATGCAGACTACAAAGGTTTGTAAAAGAATGGGTCACTCAATTCCAATAAGACACTGTAATAGGATGCCACTGTAAGAACAAGTTCATGAAATTTCATAGTTTATGAAACATTTTCCTTTTTAGATATTCACTATAATTGTAAATGGTAGGACCGCTCATAAGGTTTCAAAGCAGGGTCACTGTTTGCTGAGCCACAAAGTCAAAGAAAGTTTCCAACACTTTACTAACTCAATAACTGAGGAGTTCCCGACCTCCTCTGCTATTAACATCTGCACAAAAACTTTGCACTGGGAGCTTCATGGCATGGGTTTCCATAGCCGAGCAGCTCCTGTGGGTGTAATGTCAGGGTGGCCTAGTATTTTTATCCATATAGCTTAGGTCTCATATGCTGTCACACCTTACCTCTTCTGATTGGCATTATTAATCCCTGTGTCACTGTAAAAAAAAATGAGTCATTGGTATCATGGTGGAAAATATGACATGGCATTTGATTTAATCCTACTATAAAAAACACATTAGTGAAACTTTAAAGTAATGTGAATAATCCTGATCATCTGTCATAATGCAATGTTCTTAAAATAAAAGAAGAAAAGTCATGGGTAACACTGTAGTAACATTCAACATTATAAGAGTGAAAAATGACTCTTGGCTTTTAAAATCTGGGAGAATTCAGTAACAGCAAAGATGGGGCAGAGGTACAACTTTAAGGAGAAAAAAGACTTTTATGGATATACAGTGTCTTAAAAGCCTAAGCAGCAACAACGTGTGAAAATTAGCTGTGGCTAGAAGTCCTATATGATTGCATCCGCTGCATTTAGTTTAAATGTGACAATGTTAATACCTATAGTCCCTGTTGTGTAAATATATGAAGTAAAAATACATAGAGTAATACCTATTTTAATCATACTTAACATTAATTACAGTATAATAGTGATTAGTGAATAATATCAATTAGGAGTTGGTCATAGTCTTTTTACCTGTCATCACTGAGAAGACGAGTAGTAGCAGTGATGTCATCATGTTGGTTTTAGTCACTTTAAGTCTAAATTATCAACCTGCAGTTAGTTTGCTTTTGTTAGCCTGTCTCGCCTATCTGTGGGTCTCTGGTGATTCTTGATTTTTTTTTCTCTCCATCCCATCTTATGTTACTAAAAAATGTACTTGCCCCACCTTTCTGACCACAAATCCCCCCTCCCCGTTTCTTTAAGGTTATTTTCTTTATCAGACTTACATCGTCTTATTTCCAGTAGAGAGGAAGTAAGTGGTTTGTGTGAGTGTGAGAATGAAAATAACACTGAATAGGAAGTCAGAGTCTAACAGATATATTTATTTGATAATATAATAGAAACGAACTTATACTTATAAAGAGAAGAGTCTCTTTAATCTGCACAGTTCCTAAATTGCAAATTGAAACTGGACAGGTCAGTGAAAATGTTGAAATCCAAGAGAAATTATCTGAATTCTTCTCCGCTTGTTTTGTACATTTGATGCATTTTGGATAGAGGTGGTTATATATTTAAAAAGTTTGCTTTGGCCCACTGACTGTTGAGTAGAGATTATTCTCTGTTGGTCTGGGTGGTTGAGTGACAGTTGGTTTGGTTGGACATTCATCTGACCACTTTTTAACTGAGGAAAGAAGTTCCTAACATGGTTGCTGGGGAAGTATAACTCAATACGCCTTATTATGCTATACAGTGTTTACATAAAAATTTCCACTCTAGCCTCTTTGATGTGCTTTGCTGCAGTGTCATCTCCTGTGTTATTTGAACGTGAAAATTCTGGCAAAAGGGAGCGAGCAAACGAGCATATTAGCATTTGTGTGATGGTAGTTTGGTTTTATTTGATCTTATTTAACATAAAATTACCAAATATGACAGAAATTTAACAAATGTGACCAGTAAATCTGAAAAAGATTTATATTCATACACATCATGCACTATATCTGTGACACTTTAGATATCAGTAAGACTGAAGAACAATACTTTGGTACAATAGTATAAGACAATATTTGACAATGAGTGGGCATTTATTCTTATTGCATTTATTCTTATTGCATTTATTCTTATTGCATTACTCAAATGAACAATAAGTACTAAGGTGTCAATGTGGCTTAAGGCTTGTGATTTCGACCATTAGCTAAGACATAAATCTTTGCCTTGGATCCATATACATTCAAAAGAGTGTTGAGAAAATCTCATACAGGTTGCAGCAGGCCTCTTTTTAGGAAGTATTCTCCAATGTGTCATACTAAAAAAAAAAAAAAAAAAAAAAAAAAAAAGATAAAAAAGAAAAAAAAAAAGAATTACTCA
>VUQG01018419.1:0-15744 GCA_015106755.1 Etia nguti
CAGGACCATCCATGGGTAGATTTGGCACCACCATATCCAGCCTTGCAGACCTGAATGGAGATGGACTGCGAGACATTGCTGTTGGAGCTCCGCTTGAGGATGATAACAGTGGTGCTGTGTATATCTACCATGGCAACAAGCAGAGAGGAATATGCAGCACTTTTAGCCAGGTGAGAGACAGACAGGGGCACAAAGGTGACCATAAATTATCAGTAATTTTAGTTTCCCTTCTTATGAATCCCTGCTTATCAAAATATATATACATAAACGATATTTATAGCTACTGTGTCATCTTCATCTGGTTATTGCATTCCTCAGGTTTAGCTTCATGAACATTACAATCTTGGTCTTTTGGAATCACGGAGACCCTTGAAATTAAAAACCTCTTTCCACAGGACACCTGGCCAAGAATTCCAATGTTTTCAGATATGAAAACACCTTATATTTATCAAAATTGTTGGTCTTGGACCTGGGGTTTAAATATTGGACTTTCTTTATTATTCTATATTGGTTTCTCAGTTTGTTATCAGTACTATATAACTGATAGGTTTGCTCATTCACGTACGTGCATGCGCACATGCACATTCATTTACGTGTACATGTGCGTGCACTACCCTATCCAGAACTGACAGCTGTGCTCGTTGACGTAAACTCCGCACCTGTTTCCTCCTACTGGGTGTGTTTTAATTAGGTTTTAATGTTTTATCTGTTTTATAAAGGGTGTATTTTGGTTTTCAGTGGGAATTTATACAAACAGGAATTACTTTTTCATAGATGGAGGATCCAATTATTTAATGTTGTTTTATCCTAACACTATGGAAAAGCCTTACAGGAAGACTTATTTGTTTTTAATCAGCGATCTGAAAGGTACATTTTCTGCATTTGTTTTTTAACTTGGAAAATGGAGTGAGTAAAGCCTTATAAGAGTATTACTATTTCTAATTGTGGAGTGGAAGACCTATTTGGTTTTTTGCATGTTGGAAGCAACCTTATTGGATTTGTTTTACCCCCATTATATTACTCTCTGTAAGTTAAATTGTCAGTTTGACCAACACACGACCCTGCTCAACCACTTGTTTTGCTTTCCTTTCATAGCTCTTTCTTGTCAGAGGCTGTATTGTTTAAATCAAGTGTAGTCTTTCTGTCTGAGAAAACACAGTCCAAACCTTTGGAATGTCCTTTGTTCAAAAACATTTGATGTCTGATGGCCAGCATTTGTTTCCCAAGAAGTCGGACAACTACGGAAATGTGAGGGCGTGCTGGTGTGTATCCTCAGTTACCCCCACCCAGCTGACACGTTTGCTCATCCATGTAAACTGAGTATTTTAGGGATCTAAATTTCTAAATGTAGGACAAATACCATGTATTGAGTTCGGAGCCATCTTCAAACATAGACGTGTTGTTAGCAGGCCATATATTATTCAATTCAATGTAATCATACGTGACAAGTATTTCGGTTTTCAGTGTGAATTTTATACAAAAAAGAATTATTTTTTTAAACATGCAGGATCAAATTATTTAATATTGCTTTATCCTTACACTGTGGAGAAGCCTTATAGAAAGGCCTTCCTTGCTTTTGCGTATTAGATTTATTTTTAACTTGATAAAACACAGTGTGAATCTGGCGACACTCTCGATGGAGGACATTGAACGACATCTACCAATTCGGAACCACGATAACAGAGTTCTGGCTGATTGGAGCTGGCTCGGACCTGGCTTATCGAAGAACAAGAAGCAGCTACAGCTGTTCAAAATCCCACAAGGCTGGCTGACATGATAGACGATGGGCAGGGCTGTGAGTACTCAGACTGTGTGGGGTTTTTTAACGCAATATGGATCTTGAAGAAGAACAACGGGAATTGAGAGACCTGGTGACCAGTGACGGACATTAGACCAACTGTAAAATTGGAAGCAGTTTGTTCGCACTAACCAAAACAACTACCATCTTCATCTCATGTGGCCCCCCTGCCACCAGCTGGATGCTCATGGCAAAAGCTGACGGGAATAACAAAACTCTCCCTTAGATAATAAGACTGTTTGTTGTGACTCTCTCCCTCCTCATTTAAGGCCACCCGCGTCGATCGAAGATTGTTGACTTTTGCTTAACCGAGTGAAGGGACACTTTCTCTCGGTTGAACACGGAACACACACACACACACATACGCACACATACGCATGTACACTGACACAGACCTACAGACCTTCCCTCGGGATGAATAAAGTATTATCAATCAATCAATCAATGTACTTATTAACATACAGTTCAAAGGCCTGCATTAGGGTGCACTGGTGCACACTTGGACATCTTTTATTTAACATGGTTATACAATTCAGAATCAGAATCAGCATACTTTATTAATCCCTAAGGAAATTATGTGGGTAACAGTTGCTCCAGTATAAATAACAGTAACAGAAACAGACTAGACTATTTAACAATACAATATGTTACAGATTTAAGAAACAGCACAATACATACAAATCACTCAATAATAAATATCAAGGATTGACAGAGGTGATTATAAATAAATATCAAGAATGTTGACAGGAATATTACAGAGTAGAAAATAGCATGTGTAAAAAGGGTGTAACTGTTGCAGTGTTTACAGTGTATTAGATGGAGGAGTTGTACAGGGAGACGGCCACAGGCAGGAATGATTTCCTGTGTCATTCAGTGGTGCTTTTTGGTAATCTCAGTCTCTCACTGAACGTGCTCCTGTGACTGACCAGCATGTCATGGAGTGGGTGGGAGGTATTATCCAGCATTGTCTTAATCTTGGCCAACATTCGCCTCTCCGACACCACCTTAAGGGAGTCCAGCTCCATCCCCACAACACTACTGGCCTTATGGATCACTTTATTGAGTCTGTTGGCGTCTACGACCCTCAACCTGCTTGTGAATTTTGCTATATATGTTTGACATCCAGCTAAAAACTGGAAAATAAATATATATATTTTAAATCACTAACATTGCATATCTAGAGGAAATGTTTTTGGACAACAAATTAGTCATGTTTTAAACACGGTTTGAATAATCAGCACTGACAAACAGACATTTATGAAGCGCAGACTATAACAGACATACTTACTGTGTGAAAGGACCGTGGGTGTCTTGGAGCAGAGAAACACAGTGTATTCTTGCAATTCTCTTTTGTATAAGCAACACCCGACCGTCAGAAACGCTCTGTGCGGGTAACAAAGTCTGGGTTGTGGGGGGTGTGCGGCTCCAGCACACATCCAGGCATCAACTGGTCTTTCCACCGACTGGCTGGACCCTCAGCTTCCACACTGGGATCTGCCGCACAACCTCGCACAGACCCCAGGGGCAGGGCAAAACTTGAAAGCCCTAATTTGGGTCTTCATGGCTCCCAGAAAATTAACAATTGAAGAAAGGGATCCAGCATGAAACTCACATCACTCAGTATAGTTGGAAGTGTCCACACCCACGCTCAGTTTCACAAATGAACAAAAAACTTGCACCAGCCACACTCTTCGTAGTCACAGGAGTGAAATTTGAAAACGTTCCTGAAATTGAAATTGTGGTAAATTAATCACACTAAAGCCGGCTCTATGGCATTTTGGAAAGGTCCAGAGCCTTTATACATAGCATATGACAAACAGACACAGTGCAGATAAATAACATGCAGCCTAGAATTCAACATTTACAATTTTAAAGAGACACACGGGCCAGTACCTCGCTATTGTCTCTAAACATTTAGATCTGTAAAATATTCAGTTACATTAACAAAGGACATGAAACGAGCAAAGCTGACAGTTCTGGAGGGTAGTGCACACGCTCATTTCACAAGTTGTCCGGCGTTTTTCCAGATAGACAGAAAGACCACTGTAAATTCACACTGAAAACCGAAATACACCCTTTATAAAACATTAAAACCTAATTAAACTAGGAGGAGACAGGTGCGGGGTTTACGTCAATGAGCAAAGCTGTCAGTTATATACTGCCATTATCTACATTTCTGCATAGAACATATTATATTTGTTCCCTTAGTATTTCCTCCCTCATCCTCCGGTGTCTTTATTCATATCAGAAGGCCGAAAGGCTACTACGTGTAGTGGACCCAAAAGCAGACTCAATAGACAATACTTTCCACAATAATACAAGGCTTTATTTAAGTCAGGAATCTTAGTCACGAGAACATGGCAAGAAGAGAGGGTCTCAGGCATGGAGTCCACTGCAACAGAGGGAGAGGAGGGTTATTGTCAGGCAGAGCATTCCAAAGTGAGGTGAGTCTGCTTACTTGGAAAGTGGGGAGTAGTGCGCTCTGAGGGGGAGGGAACTGGGTGAGTATCCAGGCATGAGGTGAAGTGAGCAAACCAAGATGTCCGACCTTTTCTCTCTTTTGCACTGACCTGGAGGTAAGTGGTGAGCAGGAGATGTCTGAGCTTTTGCTTTTTCCAGAGCAGTAGCGTGATGGTGGAGTAGACTAGCAGCAGCGAGAACCAGTAGAGCGACAGGTAAGTTTGAATGCTGACCCAAAGCAGAGGAAACTGGAGGCGCAGGTAGACCGATGTTAACACTAGGAGCAACAAGATAACGCTTAAACATTAAGGCCAATTTTCCACCAAGGGGTAGCAGACGATCTGGTAGAGAGTCGAAGTCTGTGCTGTTTATAAATAGCGTCCCACTGAGTTATTTGTTTCCTTTGTCTTGTGTTTATTTCCATCCTTCTATCTCATTGACTTGTCCATGTCCACACAACAATACTTTCTATTTAGACTTTGCCACAGCATCTTATTTCCCTCCTCGCAGCAAGCAAAATTATTTGTCCAGGTCAGTGACTCCAGTTAGCTGAGGTAAAACCTTGCAGACAGCTAGGAACACAGTTGTCCAAACAAAACAACCATCGGTCTGTAAACAGAAAAGGCTTCGATGAGAGAGTGAAGAGGAAAATGTATAAATACAGCATTTGTCTCCACCATGCAAGATGAGCATTGTTTTAGCTGTCAAATCTCTTGTTCTAGAGAATCACAGGAAAAGAAATCACACCTGGGATAAAATTCTTTGGACAGGCCATCGATGGAGCCATTGAGCTTGGAGGGAACGGACTCCCAGATATTGTGATTGGATCACAGGGCGCTGCTGTTCTCTTTAGGTATCAGAACTCTGTGTACGATTTATGTTGCCAAGTATTGTATGCATATCTAATTACAAAGGCTCGATGCCAGACTACATACAAGATGCAATTATAAAAAACAAATTTTTTTTTCCTGATTTAAATTTGACCTCCACCCCTCAATTTAACAGATTTTTCCCTTTGGATCACTTCCTGTGCTTCTGCTACATGTCGTTTGCTCCTTAGAAACCCCGTTCTGACCAGCTGTCTGCACTTTTGCAAAGAGCTCTGCTTCTGCTCCATTATGTCAAAATAGCAACCCTTTTACCCTGAATTTTAATTTTGGAGAAAAACACAAAGTTGCAGTATAGCATGCGCCAATAAGTTAAACTGCAGGAATGTCTTAAAGACAAGGACCGGGATGACCTCTGATTTCCTGCTTTTAAATTCAGATAAAACTGAGGTTATTGTACTCAGCCCTAAAAAATGTAGAAATGCAGTATCTAAACAGATGATTACTCTAGATGACATTACCTTGGTGTCCAGTAACACTGAGAGGAATCTTGGAGTCGTTTTTGACCAGGATGAGTCCTTCAAGATTTAAGATTCTCTATTTGTCACATGCATAGTTATATGAGTACAACACGCAGTGAAATGAAACCAGAAGATTCTGGGATGTGAAGCAGAGCAATTTTTAAAAACATAGTCTGTGCAGAGCGGTCAGAAAGGCGTCTGGACTTGGCCGTGCCATCTTGGGGATCTGCCTCAATTCTCATATTAAACAAATACATAGGATTGCTTTTTTCAATTTGTGCAGCGTGAGTGACTTAGGCAGTGTCATTCGTGCACTTATTTTCTTTGCACGCTGTTTTTGTCATACCTCAAACACCTCATAGTACAATTTCATTCTAATAGAGTGCTTTGCTCGCAACCTGCAGGCTTACTTGTGGTTCCTAAGATATTAAAAAGTGAAATTGGAGGCAGAGCCTTCAGCTTTCAGAACCCTCTTTTTTTGGAACTAGATCCGGCATTAGATTCTGGAGATAGCCACCATCTCTACTTTTAAGATTAGGAATAAACTTTTCATAAACTTTTGATAAAGTATATAGTTAAGGCTGGATAAGATGACCCTGAACCTTCCCTTAGATAAGTTAGAACTAGACCCAGGGTGCTGGAATTATTGTACAGCCTTTACCTTACAATATAAAGTGCCTTGAGGTGACTGTTGTTGTGATTTGGTGCCATAAAATTATGTCCTGGTACATAAAACCTTTCTACTGAAAGAGGATGTACGTTCTGTTTTGACACGCCTGTTCATAAATGTCTTTCAGGGCCAAACCCATCTTTGACGTGATGGCTCATCTAACTTTCCAACCTAAGGAGATAAACACTGAGATATTTGACTGTCTGGGTGCCGATGAAAATTTACCTATGGTTACCTTAACAGTCTGTTTTGAAATGATAGAAGTAACAAAGAACAAACAAGGTAGGTACCACATCCAGTAAAGATAAATCACTAACAGCTGCTGATTGCATTCTGTGAATGCATTATTTCAATTTTGCTTTTCAGGTTTACAGAAGCTGTGAGGTCTGGACTGAATATCACATTCACGCTCGCTGTGGATCCGATGAGACAAAAACATCAAGGTTTCTTCAGTCAAACTGATAAGACAGCCAGAAGTCTTACCTCTACCTATGAGATGTTGGATAAAACAGCTTGTTTTAATTTCTCCATCTACATGCGTGTATGGAGCTAATAATATTTGCACATATACTTAATCTGTTTATAATAAACTCGCCCATTCTGACCTTTGACTTAGCTTTTCTTTACTTTCCCCCATAAAGACAACATTTGATTACTTCCTCTGTAACCTTAATGGTGAGTTTTGACATGAGTAGAGACTACTCTAACTAACCTCTGACATGAACCCAGTCATTTTGTTCTAAAGGCCTGAAATATATCAGAAACCACCCAGTTTAGAAAAGAGCTTCAAGAGTTCCTCCTGGTAGGGGGTACTAGGAGTAACTAGTACTCTAGTACTAGTACAAGGGGTAAAGAGATAAAACAATAACAGTAACGTTTAACCATGATCTTTAGCTTTTTGTTGAACTCAAATTTTCAGAGATGAACTAATAATTGATAACTATATATAACAGATAAACCTTCTGTTGTTGTTTTTGCTTTACAGAAATGTGTGAGTGAATTATTGTCACCCATCAGCATCAAATTTAACTTTTCCCAAGCTGACAGTGAGACTGCAGCCACCACCCTGAACGTGGACAGCAAAAGGCAGTCCGTTGTTGAGGTATGTACAGTGGCAAAACACTACACAGTGAAATTAAATGTTAAATTTATTGGTACTTATATAGTGCTTATCTACTCTACCTGAACACTAACAGTGTTTGCAAAGAGCCAAAGTTCTGTTAGCAGCATAATGCAGTTGTTTCTGTTCTCGATGCAGTTTCCGCTTTACCATCGCATTCTTGTCCTTTGTCCTTCACTTTTGTAAAAGTGATGTCCATATCCAGGCTATAGACTGCGTCATTGTTTTCCTCCTCTAGCACACAAACTGAAATCAGCTGATTGTAGCGCAAGTGTAAATGGAATTGATATGCAGGACTGATCGGCAAGCAGACAGAGCAGCAGTGGGAGGATTTGTTGCTAGTTTTGACTGAGGTGCTAAACTGAATTTAGAATCCCCAATAATCTTAGAAATATGGTGTCTAACTATAT
This sequence comes from Etia nguti, assembly GCA_015106755.1. Classification (NCBI taxonomy): domain Eukaryota; kingdom Metazoa; phylum Chordata; class Actinopteri; order Cichliformes; family Cichlidae; genus Etia; species Etia nguti. The sequence continues at coordinate 7,807 of VUQG01018419.1, forward strand.
GCTTACTCTGGATGGTAATACTACTACTACTACTACTAGTACTACTACTACTAATACTACTACTACTAATAATAATAATAATAATACATTTCATTTAAAAGCGCCTTTCAAGACACCCAAGGACACTTAACAATAGAATAAAACACATAATAGAACAATGACAATGGCATTACTTTGGCCTCCAGTAACACTGTGAGGAATCTTGTAATCATGTATCACCAGGATATGTCCTTCAGTATGCATATTAAACAAATGGAAGGACTGCTTTCTTACATTTGAATGATATCTCTAATCTCTGAAATTAGCAACATCCTGTCTCAAAAAGTGATGCTAAATTTATTTATTTATTATTTATATTCATTTATTACTTCTAGGCTGGACTACTGTAATTTGTTATTATCAGGTTGTCCTGAAAACTTCCTGAAGTGCTCTCAGTTAATCCAAAATGCTCCAGCGAGAGTCCTGACAGGCACCAGAAAGAGAACAAGCATATTTCTCCTGTACTGGCATCTCTTCATTGGCTCCCTGGTAAATTCAGAATTGAATTTTAAATCCTGCTCCTCACATACAAGGTCTTAAATAATAAACTCATGGGATGAATAAAGCATGCTAACCAAACCTCAACTCTACTGAAACCTTGTGGACTAAGCTTAGGAGCCAGGTGCGTGCCAGGAAAGCAACCAAATGAACTCTAGAAGTTCTGCTAAGAAAAATGATCCAATATTCAGCCAGAAGTTTCTTGATGGCTGCCAAAAGCATCTGGTTGCGTTACATTTAACTAAATATTAGTAGGCTATATATACGTATTTGGGCCGGTATGTATAGTTTTTACCCTGTTTGGATTAAAGAAAATCCAAAATAAATTAAAACTTGAACACCCAATTTGTATTTTTTAAATTAATTTAATTCCACAATAACACACACCAACAAAAAAATAAATTCTTAAAAGCCCCAAATTACCATTACGTTCATGCCCATAATAAGCATATGCAAACTTATAAGAGGATAACAGGCAACAGAGCCTGTAAGCTCCGAAGCTTTTGGCAGCAAATTAATTCTTTACGTGTTGACGGGACTTTAACATACTTGTCAACATGAAAAGTTATCTTAGCTTGTTACATCAACATCAGTTGGATCCAATAAGACATCGAAATTCTTCTACTCCAACTTTTTAGAACTTTGTGTTTTAACACAAACCAATTCTCTGACATCAGATAAACAGATGTATTATTTTTCCACAGGTTCCCTTTAAAAAACAGTGTAGAAAAAATGACACTTGTATCGCTGAACTGGATGTCGATTTCAATTTCATGTACGTATATCTGACAAACACAGCATAGAAACTATAAGACTGAAATCACACGTTTAATGTAAAGGGTTCTTTGTTTCTCTCAGGACTCCAAAATTATTGCTGGCAGAAGATACGTACTTCACCGTGTCTATAAAACTGGCCAATCATGGCGATGACTCGTACAACACCATCCTCACGATGCACTATCCTCCAGGCCTCTCCTTCACTAGGATGACCCTTATTGAGGTAACTCAGACTTTAAACTGATCTAATCTGATAAAATGATCTAATTTAATCCCAACATAGATTTAAATAACAACTGCTATTTAAAGAGTCAAGCCATGGTTTTACACATCAGACTCAATTTGCAGGTTGTGGGGAGCACTGCTGTATGTGCATGAGGGGTGTGCTATATGCATATATAAAAGTGTGTTCACAAACTGATAAGCTGTCTTAACTTCTTCCATGTTTCCACTGGGATTAAGAAAATCATCTACATCTATTAGGTGTAAATACTACAAGTTGAAAAATAATGTTGTGAGATAATATTTCAGTGAACAATTATTTTAATGAAAATAAGGTTACTATGATTTTGGAGCAACTTAATGGTTAAAAGTATACAAACTTTTGAAGAGTATTAGTTGTTCCCTCAATTGCTGGTGCATGACAGTAATATTAATAATTCTCCTTCTTGAAGATGAGAACCCCCACCCCGGTCTGCAAATCCAGAGGTACCACGCCTGATCTCCACACAACATTGTAGAGGCGTGTCAGGTCAAGCCCTACAACATCCATAAACTTCAGGAACTAGTGGCCTCACCCCCGGAGATAGACAAGTCGTTCCCCTCGACCCCAGACTCTGCTTCCTCTACAGAAGACGTGCAAGTGGAATTAAGGAGGTCCTCGAAGTATTCCTTCCACTGCCCGACAATGTCCTCAGTCGAAATCAGCAGCGCTCCACCGACACTATACACAGTGCAGGTAGAGCACTGCTTTCCCCTCCTGATATGCCTAAAGGTTTGCCAGAATCTCTTAGAGGCAGTCCAAAAGTATTTTTTCCGTGGCATCTCTGAACTCCTCCCGAGTTTTTTCTTCAGCCACTACACGAGCCACGTTCCGCTTGGCTTTTTGATACCTATCAGCTGCCTCCAAAGTCCCACAGGATAACCAATCCCAACAGGACTCCTTCTTCATCCTGATGGTTCCCTTCACCTCTGGTGTCCACCATCTGGTTCAGGGGTAGAGGCAGTTACCACCACGACAGGCACCAACCACCTTGCAGCCACAGCTCAGTGTAGCAGGTTCAGCGATGGAGGTGCTAAGCATGGTCCATTCGGACTCAATGTCCCCAGTCTCCCTCTGAATGCTGTCAAAACTCTGCCGGAGGTGGGAAGATATGGATATGTCAAACACTTAAGGCAATATTAGGATTCAGCAAACAGCAGCAACTTTAAAGCAATATGGCTGACTTTGGTCTTAACAGTAGTTGGCTACATCACCCATATGAACAAGAAAATTTGAACAAATAAAATTAAACTAGAACTAAATGACCTTAAAGTGAATTATTTTGTGCATTAATCAAATTTCCATTGACAAAGCACCCAGACCTGATGGCTTCCTTGCTGAGTTTTGCAAAAACTTTGGTCATTTTTGTCCTCACTATTCACACATTTCAGATGATTTTAGAATTCAGACAGCTCGGTGGATTTGAACCCTTGTATAGTTTCCAATTTGGTTTCAGGGACTCATTTAACTTGGTAAGGGCACTTTGTACCTCAACAACACTTTGTACAAACCAACAGGGTTTGTGGCTTATTTTGGCTGTCTGTTGTTTGGTGGGGGGCTGGTGTATAGCAAATAAAAAAACTTAAAAAAACCCCTCTAATTTATGTTTAAGGGGGACATTTGTATGAAACAATATTCAGTATTCAAAATTTTAAATTTAATCTTACAGAATATCAAAAAAAACTGTCACAGTAGCTGAAAAAGCTGTTATTCTAAAGAGTCTCAGCAGCTTTTTCTTTTTTCTTTTTTTTTCTTAAAACAGTCATCAAGATCAACACCCCACAAATGCCTTGATCTAGAAGGAGTACTTGACAAAACTATATGTAGTGTGAGCCTTCCTCTGTTTCACAGCAGATCCTCTGTGAGTCACAAAACACGCATATATCCTCCTAACAGACAGAAGTCAAGTTTCACAAATGGAGAACTGTGACAAGCTTTCTGAAACTTTCAGGGAAATATTTTTCCCTTCGTCTATGAATCCGGCCTAACCTGTTTTTCAGTAGCAGTTTATAAAGAGATAAAAATTATTACTGAGAAGAATGAAGGTCATTGAGCTTGTTGTTGGTGTGGCCTTCTGCGCCAGACCTAGTGATCATTTCACTTGATCAATTAAAATACCAACATTTACTTTGGACAATGGTCCCAAAAAAATATTGATAGGTTCAAGTGTATGTTAAGCTACGGTTACTGACTGTAGCTGACAGATGTGAGGGTGGTATCAATATTTTGATATACATACATAAATACATAAACTAAAATGTATGTATTTAAAAAGACTATTCTCTCTTTACCCATTTACAGATAGATAACACTGGTTTTAAGGATTTTCCTGTCAATGTTACCTTGTTCTTCCCAACTGAACTGGAACATAACTTTGAAATGAAATGAAATGTTTGTCAAGGAGGTAATTTTGTGTCTGCCAGAACACTTCTCAGTCATACTGCTGCTGCATATGAAAATATAGACCCTTAAAGCTTACCATACTCTCTCTCTTTAAGAACAAAACACAGTGCACAGCCACTACTAACCAGACATCCGAGGTAAGTACAGCAGATTTAGTATAAAAAAGTATTGCTAGTATATTAACTATATGCATTTTTATACTGGAATAACTCTGCATTATTCAAAATAATTATATAATTATCTTACAGTGGACCTTGCTGTAGCCTTTCAGTTGAGGCTCTCTCTTAAATAAGCCATTTTAGCAAATTTTCTTCTTTAAGCCAACTTTCCTCATAATCAGAAGGTTTGAAAAGCAGGTGGACTTTTCACCATATTAGAGAGAGATCCACTTCCAGGGACATAATACAAAGCCAAAATTTGTCACAAACTATGCTGAGCAGTTCAAGCTTTTGGCTCAGAAGGATTACTCATTTGAAACTTTGGCCATGTTTGATATTAGCATGTATCTTAGCTGTTCCTAGTACTGTGCTGTTCTGGATAGAGACCTCTAATGTTGTGGCTGAAATCAGCTGGAGCCACTCTTCCAGTTTCTGGTTTCAGCTTCTATCACAACTGGGCCCTCTTTGGAGTTTACCTACCACATCTGCTTTAGTTGTTCTTTCAGCCTGTTGCTTTTCTATTTTCTTGTGTTCCTTCGTCCTGATGCTGCTGTCCACTAGGATTGCCACATCTATTACAAGTGCGGTCTTCTGCTCCTTGTTAACTACCCCTATGTCTGGTTTGCTGGCCAGCAGTTGATTGTCTGTCTGGAACTGGAAGTCTCACAGCACTTTAGCCCCGTTGTTCTCAACCACCTTTTATGGTATCTTCCTGTACACTATCCCAGCCACTGGGTTGTGCCTCTCAGTGTATGCTGTCTTAGCTTGAGCTTACATCCTGTTACTATGTGTTGGATAGTTTCAGGGCCAGCAGTGCACAGTCTTTTCTCCTCCTGTGCCCACCTATTACTCTAGCTAGGTATTCAGTGACTGGTAAGATGGCTTGGATCTTATTATATCTCTTATATCTAATTTAAAATCACACAAATCACATAAATCATCCCCATTCTGATACTCAGTTTGAACGTCATCAGATAATCTTGACAATGTCTACATGCCTAAATGCAATGAGTTGCTGCCATTTGATTGGCTGATTAGATATTTGTGTTAAGAAGTAGCTGAACAGATGTAACTAGCAAAGTGGCCAGTGAGTGTATGACAGAAAATCAGGAAAAGCCTAATAGGCCCCCCCTTAAAAAACTAAACCTCTGGTTGCATTACAGGATTGCTTGCCAGAAAATAAGTGCATCACCATGGTCTGCAAAAGTTTCAATTTGGAGAAATATTCAGCCGCTGAGTTTACCCTGTTGGGAAAAGCACATTTTCGTGACTTTGAACAGAAGCCAGCCGTATGTAATAACTAAATATACAGACAAAATATACTCCACATATACATTTTCTATATCAAATATAGAAAATCTTGTTAATCTGATTTTAACTTACAGAATCTTCCTTTTCTCAAAAAATACACTGGAGACAGTGGAAACGTAAAATTTGTAAGTTCTATACATGTTGGCTATGACAAGGATCGGTATGTGCTGGAATCTCTTAAACAAAAGGTATGTCTAAGTTTGACCACAACATATTTCTATTATTGCTTTTTCAGTAAACCTCATTTATTATATTTATCACCCACAGAAAAACGACAGTTTTACGCAGTTCCAGTTTCCAATGAGAAAGGTACCTGCAGTCTTCACACATTCAAATAATACTAGTAGATGGGTCAACATTAAAAAGAGTTGGGTACTGCTTTTCTGTTTTCTCTGGCAACAGATTGAAGTTCAGTTTGATTTCATTATCCCCCCAAATAAACTGCTGATCATTGCAACTGGAGTTAGTTTAGGACGTGCTTCTGTATATAATCACAGTCGTGCTGTTTAAGGTGAAATTTTAAGACTTTTATCTTTATGTTAATTTCGAGTGTAACTTCATTAAGCATATTGAAATAATGGTTTTACTATCTGATCTAATTCTTTTTTCTTTTGTCTCTCTCAAGTTGGGCTGCTTCAAGAGGAGAAAACTCACATATCACATACAACAGGAACACACCAAAGCAACTGAAAATGTGGAGGAAACATATAAAAGTACTGTTATTTCTAATATACAAGCACAGTGAAGGAATAAATGTGAACATCTAGAAAATGCATTTATTTGGTTCCTTAAAATCTCATCAGTTTCTAATCTACCTAGCGACAGCTTAATGAGAAACTGGCCCAAAACCATTGAAAGAACCACTGAACTTTTAAATTGTCCATTTCCAAAGTTGACAAAATTCCTCTTCAAGCTCCTACACTAAGCCATGTAATAATGTCATGCAGGTTTTTTTTGTCTTTTAAAAAAAAAAAATACAAAAGATGGTATACTTTATTTAAACTAAAGTATCTCTCAGATTTTTTTTTTTAACATGAATACAAGGGACCAAGCTTGAACCAGGGTACCAACTTATTAACAAAAAAGAAAGTTAAAAGTAGATCATCACTGATTATGACTGAAACCCTAGTCCCATTCCAAACCTTAAACTTTTGTTTTGGAGAATAGAAAATGATACTTTTTTCAAATAAAAATGAAGTGTTTTTGATGAACAGAGAGAACCCTGTAAGTGACTGCTTAATCCTTTAGTGATTAAATTCAGTTTAAAGGGCTATTTCATTATTATTTGAATGTATATTATATGTGTCACACTAGATCCCTGTAGTAAGATACCTTAAAGACAGTGGAAATGGCAAAACATTGGACACATTAGTGATGTCAGCTGCATTTATGATGTCCTAATTATTAATTATATGATATCTTTATTTCAATGTGTAGAACATATTACTAATCACCATTAATTATTAGAAATAAACCTTTCGGAGTGGCTTTCTGGATCTCATGTTTAAATGTAAATACCACATCAGATGCGATCACGTTCACTGCAGTTCTTGTTTTCAGATTTTGAAAAACAAAAGATACATATTCTGGTACCACAGGGTTAGGGCTTGGACTTCACAGGATTACTATTTTATGAGTCAGAGTTAGTCATGAGGTATGATTAATGAAGTGTGTTATTCAGTGTTGTCCTCAGGTCAGTAATTGGATGTTTGAATGACACGGAGAGTAATGCTGAGTAATGGAAAATGTGATGGAGTGGACGGATATACGTATTATGTTGTTTAGCTTATGTTTGGGTATTTTGCTCTTGGGTTGAAACAGTATGTCTGACGGTTCTGCTAGATCTGAGTGCACCGTGATCCTATGTTTGGATAAATGCTTGGTTTATCCCAGGGACAAAACACTTGCATTTAGTTGATATTGCAAAATAACCTATGCTATAAATGCTGTGATGTATATTCATGTAACATACTTATCTGTATAAAAATAAATACAATTAAACAAAACTTAATCTTTCATTTAACCCTTCCTTTAATTTCTTTAAAGTCTCTGTTTTTTCATGTTTATGGAGAGATTGATTAGATTTCTAGATATTCTAGAGTGAAATGTGAGGCTATCTGTCCAACAGCTAAAGCTTTGTCCAAATTAGGACAATAATCCAAAGCACAGCAGTAACTCTACAACAGAATGACTGAAAAAGAAGGAAGGTGTCGCAATGCACAAGGACTCCGACATTATTGATGACAGAAGATAACTACTTCATTGGGTCTGTAAAATTGCCCAGTCATGGTGATGACTCTTATTACACCAGCTGCACTATCTACCAGAATGTGCTTCTCTAGGAGAACTCCTATAGAGGCAACTCAGACTATAGCGTCTTCCACAGTCGCTAGAGGCCGGGGATGGAGCCTGCCTATTTGCCTGACACGCTGTCAACTTCACGCAATAATGCGAGAGGTGGAATTGCTTGCTTGTTTATCAAAGTGCTTT
>VUQG01018422.1:4343-39223 GCA_015106755.1 Etia nguti
AAAAAATTTAACAAAAAAAAAAAACCCCCCCCCCCCCCCAAAAAAAACAACAAAAAACAAAAAAACATTTAAGACTGAAATTAGTCAATTCACTTGTGCTTTAATAAAATTAAAAACTGCTCAAATCTGTGCCAACATCTCCTCCGGGCCAGTTAAGCAATACATTAATTAATGTTATGCAAGCAGCAAGTTTCACTGAGCTCAAATGTGTGCTTGTGTATTAACTGCATTGCAAGCCCTGTCTTGAATTTCCACTGGCAGTCATCATGAGGGCTGGCAGCATTACCATACTGTCAGACACATAAAAAAAATAAAAACAAAACCCCAAACATAGACAGGGAAATACACAGACTACAAGCAGACCCACACAAACACACACACAAACACACACTGCCTGGGGGCTGCAGGGAGGCCTGGCAGCCACCACAGTGCTGGTCAAAAGTCTCAAAGCTCCAGTAGAAAGTGGCTCCCTCTGCTGCACCATCTGTGCACGGGCTCTGCTCCATGCAAAGCTGGGGCTAGGGGAGCAAGCACACTCTACTCGACTGCTATGGGACTTGCTGCTTTCATGCAACAAGGAGTGCTGGATGCATGCTCCAGTTAAAATAAAACCCATTAAAATTAAAATAAAACATAGGAAAAGAGTTGTCTGGTGTTTATATTTTATTTATTTAATGATCTACTTTTTTCATTTTTTTTGCAGTTTTTCTGATGATCTACGTTTGGTTTTGTTATGTGGAAGTTAACACCTGGGTGCAACTGCGTTAAAACTGCACAAAAAATAATCGACTTTAACCGACATTTACGTCAAGGAGGTTCAGATCGACCGCAAGGACCCGACAGAGGACCGCCGGCGATGTACTGCGATTTATCCACATCAGAAGGACCATATCCCAGGCAGCTCAGAGCGTAAACACGCCGAGCTCGAGCGCTTGCATGTTTACACATCTAGAAACTCGGAACCATCTCATCTCCTACAATAAGAAGCTTGTCAAAACAACACGCAAAAAACGACCATTGACTAACGCAGATAAAGTTGACTTTAAATCAGTGCATTTTTGTTATGTAAATCAGTTGGCTACAACTTACACCCGGGATTTTAGTCTTAAAAAAAGAAAAAGAAAACAGAAAACACATGACAGCTAACTAGTTGTACCAAAGAATAAACCAGGACCGCGTTTATTCGTATTCCTACTTTGGCTCCAATTATCCTGCGCTGACACGTCCGAGAAATAAAACCTTCAAAACAAACTCGAAACGCGTCTAAAAAGACACCAGTCACGGTGACTTCCACACAAAACCACTTACTTTTAGCGTCCGCAGTCATTAGCCGGTGTTAAAACTGCGCTAAATTACCTGTAATATGCGAACAATAACGCCTGTCGCGTGTCAAACACCGGGAGCAACCAGGAGCCCGGGACTTGGGGAAAGCACGCGCGAGAGGTGATGAATTCAACCCGTCACTTTGTCCCCTCTTCACCGAGTCCGTTAAAGAAAACAAGACAAGGAAGTCTGGCTAGCATAGAGAGACGGACAGACAAACATGTAGAAGAGCTCTCTGCCACACGCCAGCCACCTGACAGGTCCGCTCCTCCCGTCTCTGCCCGGGCATGCCCGAGCTGCCCGCACATTTGTTGATAAACTCCCACAAACGGGCGGCACGCGACAGCTCAGCGCGCGCGGATAGACTCGTTCTCCAAATCAGAACAACCGGCCGTTAGACTCACCGCCAGTATACGCGTTTTCCGTTGTGATCGGTGGTATCTTGACAACTTGCCGTAATCTTGTTTCCTACAAACTGCGGTGATGAGCCTCGGTACCTTCCTCGCATTACAACTACTCATGAATGTTTGCTGACTAGAGTGAGGGGTTGTTTTTTTTCTGTCCATAAAAAAAAAAGAAAGAAAAACGGGGAGAAGGGGCGGGTCCGGGGGGCGGATCCGCCCCTTCTTAATAATGTGAAAGGACCAGAGTCAGCCTGTTTATGCAAACATAATACATCGAAAGGATATGCTTTAAATATCACTTTTTAGCTTGTGAGTAGTGGTAAAGGAGCAGTTACATTTTAATCAAGTCAAAGTAATAACAGCAGCCTTTAAAAATATTCAAGTAAATTATTTATTTATTTTTTGTTGTTTGGTTTTTGCTGTTATACCTGATACAGATTAGTGCATTTTCATAATTTACTTCAGTAATTATGAAAAAGCTATTTAGGTGCAAAGTTACTTAACCAATAGCTGGTTTTTTTTCGGTTTTTTTCTCTTTTTTTGCATGATTTGTCGAAATGAATAATAATAATAATAATCATGATAACACCAAAAGGTGGCTGGCCCTTTAAGAGAACAGCCCTCTTTGCTGAACACAAGCTGGTGACTAGCTGCGAACCAATCAGCGGGTTTGTTTTGGTCCCGCCTTCTCCTCTGTGTATCTTGACACGTGGAGGGCAAAAAAAAAAAGAAAGAAAAAAAATCCCGCAAACCGAAATCAGACATGTGACTGCTTTCAGCGCTCTGCTCAGCTGATTGGGAGCTGCTGCTATAGAGTGGATGTACCCACCCAATTGCTGGGGTCCATATGACGAAGAGCTGTGTACTGTCAAGGCAACAAACAGACTCGCAGATGGCACGTATGGATCTCAGTGAAATACAAAAATACAGTAGTATCAAATGTATGTCAGCCTCATATGATCTAGCACATTGGAGGTTTTATAGTTTTGTATTGAACTGTGTCATGTAATTATTTTTAAAGAGACACAAGTTTCTGCTTTATACCTTCTGCATATATCGGAGTTACTTGTAACATGTTGATTTTACACGAATAGTTTGTAAAATAGAAATGAAGTTTACCAAATACATATGCCAGCCTGCATAATGACTTCTTTTATACTTTTCACAACAGGATTCAAATGTCTCTAATTCCTTCCTTCCTTGACAACAATGCATTGAAATAACCATAGAGCCCTTTTCAGTCCATCCCCTGAGGGCACCCATGGTGTCCTCCACTGATGAATGCACAGTGACACTGGTATAAACAGCAACGAGGGCTGTTGACCCCCATTGCAGGGTGGGGGCATGCCTACGCATGGCATCACTCAATAGATGAAGAGGGGAGAGAAAAAAAAGTACAGTGAAAACCGTTCTGATCTGTTAAAAGGGATTGCTGAGTGCAAAACAGCTAAGCAAGAAAATTTAGAATTTTTGACCATCTTGTGAGTCAGATTTCCCCCTAAAGAGACCATTTCTGGATGACAACAGATGCTGTGGCTTTTGCGTACAGTCCTGGTCAGACTGTGCACAATGTTATGTTTTCACACTGTCCTGCCTCTTTGTTGTGCAGCTGCTAACGTGTGAATTTCTCAACTATTCACAAAATTCCCATGCAGACTTGCTGAGCAGAACTAGCAAACAACCGCGCCTCCGCCTTGTTTAAGCTGCAGCCTGACAACTCCCAACCCCCCACCCACACCAACCCCCTTTCACAAATCCTTGCAGTGAAAGGGACCCCACCCAAAATTTAAAGAAAAAAAAAGAGATCAGATGGTGGTTGTTTTTGCTCTCTCTCTCTCTCTCTCTCTCTCTCTCCCCCCCTATATATATATATATATATATATATGTACAGTAAATCCCATCAGTTGTCAATCAGTGGACATTCAAGCAGACTGCAATGGCATAGATGATGATGACATCTGAACCATTTCTCTCCAAATCCCACCTCCTGACAGTTGTCAATTAAATCTCTACAAGCTCTTACAATACCAACCGCATTGAGTTGTACAATTTAAATTACTTTAAAGTTTATTTCAGCAGCAGAGAATAGTCTTTATGAATTCAATGACACAACAAGGTCATGTATGAAAATAATTACTTATAAATGCTTAATTAGGGCACTGAAAAGTAAAAAAGTCACATCTCTTTTGTTTGTTTTTTACAGTATGACGTGGGTGTAAAAATTTAGTCCACAGAATGCTGCATTTGAAAAAGAAAGAAATCCAATCGCCCATAAGCACTTCATCACTTTTTAAAAAAAAATTTACCTTCACGTTATCAATAACTAATTAGTGTTTCAAAACAATAGCTCCAAGATCTGTGCATTTCAGTCACAGTCAAATCTTTCTGCCAGAGGACTCTTGGGTATACAACAGCTTTTCATCAGTTAAACTGTGGTTTGGTGGAGTCTTGTTGTTCTTTTGAACACAGAGCTGTTAACCACATTTGTTTTGCAAATCAGATTTTTTTCTCTCTCCCTCTGTTTTGGCAGAGAAGGTAACATGACGCGCCGTCAGTGCGACAGATTCAGAAACACAAACCTTGTGTATTGTGCAATCTCATCTACTGTTTTAAGTCATTTGCTTCTCTTTTGCTTTCAAGTGCTCCGCATCAGACCCTTTTGAAGAGGGAAAACAGCCTTTGTGTCTGAGCTGAACTCAGAACTTGTCATCTAAACTCAAACTTCCACTGCCTCTAATGTGTCAGCTGCGGTGGCAGACGACGTGTCCCAGCCCATTTTTGTCGGTGCAATTTCTCCCTGCGAGGCAGTCAAAAAATTCTCCACAGTGAGTTATTTCTGACTACGTGCTGCCAGCCGAGGTGATAAGACCCCCGAATGTTGAAATTTTTCAAAGTCCGCTGCATAATGATACAGTTTGCTTTGTGGCTTTTTCGCTAATGGTACCTGGCATCCAGACACTTTGTCTTCGATCTTCAATCCTTTCTGCGCCCAAACAACTCCATCATTGTTTGTGCTTGTACCAGTATGCACTTTCACATCCCAATTTCACGCTTTCGATCCCCTTGCTATTCAATTATCTGCATAAAACCTTGTTTTAAGAGACTGTTTTTCACATAAATTGATTGTGAAACAAGCGAAAGAGATGCCAAGCTTTTTTTGCATGTTATTGGAAAGCTTCACCCACCCCCCCCACTCCGCCCTCATATTCCCTCCGCCTATTCTGTCAACACCTCTTGATTTTAACCGCAGGTACAGCAGGGGCCCAGTGAATGAATGCGGCTCTCTCAGGGTTCATCCAAAGGTAACACATTTGAAGCCCAGAACCGCCCGAGGGAAACACTTCCCTGACGATTATGTGGATTTTGACACGACTTTCATGTCCTGGAGTAAATGTAATCCTATACATAAGGAATACCTGGGAAGGCTTGAGGGTGAAAATGAACTGTTGCATTGTGTCTTTCAATTTGTCGTCACGTACTCCAGCTGCGATGGCAAGTTTGCGGTTAATGAACACTTAATGATTACTGAGTGGCAGCAGCAGCAGCAGTCGTAGCTCAGGTGGTAAACAAACCATTTTTCAGGTGGAGTGGCATCGCGATGACAACTGTGCAACATCCGAAACAATTCTTACATCCAATTTGCAGGTGTCCCTGCACTAGTGCTTAGTAGCAGATTATTGCAGTCACGGTATTGTTGTGTGGTGTACTTATTGCTACCCACATTTTTTTTGTGTGTTTTAATTTAATCGTGAACAAACTATGACACTCGTCAAAACACCTAGAAGTAGATACCCCCAAAAAGTTGATTCTGTTCATCTGGACGTAGCGTTTTCAGTGAAAGAAACATTTCGTCACTCATCCAAGTGACTTCTTCATTCTCAGCTGACTGCAGGTTTCCCTAACCTTATAAACCACACATTTGCCTATTGACTGAAACTGACAAACAATGGGCTGTGAGGTTAGTTTCTGTGAGGTTTCTGTGAGGTCAGAAACCTCAATGTTTCTCCCACTGAAAACGCTACGTCCGGATGAACAGAATCAATTTTTTCTGATTTCCTTACTTGGATGATTGAGCATACATCAAGACATTAGATGTAAGAAGTCAAAGGAAACTGGACTTATTATGTCTTGACCAATCAAGTTGAGGTCTAGCTGTGAACTAGATGTCTAAGATATAGACATCATCTTTCCATCCACATGACCCACAAAACTGTTATAAAACTACACAAGCTGGGGTGTGAGGTTCCTTTAGCAGTGAAAAGCTGCTAACTGAGTTTTGATTTACATGCGACTTTAAAGTGTACCTGGGTCATGTACAGAAATGTAGGAAGTGTGTAACCTATTTTTGGACCTTGAAAAGATAACTTGTTGTCTTTTGCAGGAGAATGAAGTGCATTCGCTTGCTGCTCTCCGCTTTAATTCTTGGAACTCTGTGCGCACTCAAGTGGCAATAATGGGATTTTGGGAAGTCCATGTCAGATGTGATGAGCTGCTTCCCTCAGCCCCCTGCGCAGAGGGGTTCAGGGGGTGGAGGAGATAACAAAGTGGTGAAAGATATGTGTGAGCTAGTTTTTTATAAGGTGGGGCAGTCCGAGGTTTTCTGCAAGGCATTAATCGTGTTACCTCGTGTCATTGGCATGTTTGACAAAAGTTCAGGTGTCACTGTACAAGCTGTACAGCGGCATGTGCTTCTGCAGCTCTTCCCTGCTTTTATACAGATCCTCTTCAGAGATGTCCCACAGTTTTCTAAATACTTCACTGGCTGCTAAAGTGCTGGTAGGTAGGTGCTGTGCAGCGGATTAAAAAAGAAAGCAACGATAAATCATTGAAGGAAGGAGACATGGATGGAAATAGAGTTGGAGTTGGTCTTGTTTCTACGGTAACTGTCGACGGGGAGGTACCAGGGATGAAAGTGGAGAGAAAACAAACCTCCCCGCTCCGATGGCAACAGCACAGCAATTGGTTCGCGTTTCCTGCGAGGACAGGAAGAAAAAAAACATAACAAGGTCCCCTAGTAGCCCAGGAGACACAGTTCGATGTTGCATCAGAAAAGCAAGAGGCAGGGCAAAAATATGAACACGCGCTCGCAAACATGCGCGCTCAACTTGTACACGCACACACACACACACTTTGCTCTCACACACAATCACATGCTCCACTTCACCCTGCAGCTGCCCCTCCCGCTACTTTTCTCCCACTCTCCCGCCAAAACATCTACAGCACGTGAAACCTGCCTAGAAACCGAGGGAAACTTCCGCCTTGCCCTGATTGGCTGAGCTCCCTAGCAACCGCGTATGTCTAACCAGCCAGTCAGGCGCATTGTGAGAGGCACACTGACCCAATGAAACAGATTATTCAGAGGCGCGGGGCAGGCACAGTGACCTGGTAACAGTCAGGAGAAGAAGTCAGGGAGACGCTGGAGGGAGAGAAGAAAAGCTCTCTGTGATTGGCTCATAGATTTCCTCTCTGCTCCGATTGGTTTGCTGCTCTCCTCTTTGCAGTCATTCATACATTTTCTCTGCCTGCCTCAGCATTAGCACCCCTTTTCCCTCCGCCCTCAGCCAGTTCGTTCAACTTCCAGAGTGGCCACCCTGCCCTCAAGGAAATCCACTGCCGAAGGTCAATGCAAAGACTGTGCTGCTCAAATGGGATTGGTTCAGACAGGCAGGAGCAGAATGACATCCTAGTAACAAGTCTACCTCATCATGTCAGTGCCAGATTAAAGCTTGTGATCAACAACTTGTTAAACAACACAAGTGCTCTTGCTGTTGCCGCCGCTGATGAGCTTGTTATTGTCTTGCTTGTAATGGACATGGGCCAGTGAAAGGCATAATTAGCTTTTCACTTAATAATGCAGAATTTGACAGGGCTGTTCTCCAGGCAAGTAGCAAGGCACAAATTAGCAAGTGGTTAGTTTGTTTTGAAAAAGGAAGCTTTTGAAGGCATTCTGGACGAGGACTGCGAAAATCTTTTTAAACATTCCAAACTGCTTGTTCCAATGGTGTGGGGAATTAATGTCAATACCCTGCAGGATCAGGAGTTCACATTGAATAGTTAATGAGTTGGGGGAGAGCACGATTCAAATAGTTCTGCGAATTGAGCATGCCATGCATACAGCCTAATTTAACATAACTGCAGGCAAAAATTCACCCAGGCAGCAACATTATACCACCATGATTAGTAAAAACAACATTACCATCCAGCTCCGAAATAGCTCATAGCTCCATAACAAATTAGTTGACTGGGGTTGGAAGATAAACTAAATATATAATTGAAAAATTGTTCTTTGCTTGCAACAATAAATGCTTCACTGTGTTACTTATTCTACAGTGAATGTTTCACTTAAATTGCTATTCAGAGCTAAAATGTTCTTTACCAATGGCACAATGCACTGAACCTACCAGAAAGAAGGTTTTCAGTTCATAACAATGTAAAGTATCACTGCCTACATAAGTTTTAGAAGTCAAGATCCATCCACCCATCCATCGCTTATAAATTCACAGTTGTGGGAGGGTGGGGTTAAAACCTATCCTAGCTGTCACATGGTAAGAGGTGAGGTAAACCGCGACTGGTCACCAGCCTATTGTGTAAAAGGAAGTTATTATCAAAAGTGTGTCTCTACTTAGAGGCGAAGGTCAAGTTTTTAGTGCAAATAAATGTTTTGTGAAGCTTTAGCTTAAACTGTGTCAACACAAAAGCCCTGCTATAAAAGCTTTCTTCACACTGAAGGGAAATAAACATTCTGAGATTAGTGAAAAGCTAAGCTTATCACACAGACGAACTCCTGCAAGAAATGCAGCAGCTTACATCTTACACGTGTCACTGTGCAGCTGGTGCACAGTGTTAACAGTTTGGAGGCATTGAAAAGAATGGATATAAATAGGATTCGGAAGCAGTGGTGGAAATATCAGTATTTTTGAACTTGCAGAAAGTAAGGTGAGAAAGAAGCATTATTCATGTAGCACTGTGATATGAACTGAACCCTGCAAGAGAAAACTAGGTTGTCAGGATTGAGTTGTATGTTCTGTTTCTTGAGTTTAAAGTAGTTTACTGCAACCTGCAACAATTTGGAGTTTTTTTGAGGTATCACGATGAAGCGTGTCAAAATTTTATTTTACCTTCTTTTTAGCTAAGTAAAGACCTGCACAGTGTGTCCTTGATACCATTAGAAGCCCAAACCACCAGTGGCCAATGTATGGTCAGTCATGAATATACACTTTATTAGGTACACCTAATAATCAGTTGATCATTATATCTATCATTATATCTATATATATCTATATCATTATATCTTGATCATTGATATCTAATCTAATGCTGGCAACCCAATAAATTTTGGCATATAGGTATGGTCAAGATCACCTGCTGAAGCTCAAACCAAGCATGAGAATGGGAAAGAAAACTGACTTAGGTGACTTAAGTGACATGGTTGTTGGAGACAGATGAGCCAGCAGAACTTCATAAACTGCTGATCAACTAGGAGAAAAAGAGGAAGAGGAGAGGAGAGGATGGTCAGAAAAGAGAAAATACCAAATAACCATAGTTCTCTTGCGGAAATCCCTCGTTGATATCAGAGGTCAGAGAAGAAGAGCCAGAAAATCATTGTATGCAGAAGAGCATCTCTCAGTGCACAACAAATGGAACTTTGAAGCAGATGGGCTACAGCAGCAGAAGACCACACCAGGCTCCATGTCTGTCAGCAACATAGAAGGTCGGTGAGAGAAGAATGTTAGCCAAGCTAATGTCTATTAAGGATAACACCTCTCACCCCCTGCATGAGATGGTGGAGGCCCTGAACAGCTCCCTCAGCAGTAGACTGTTAGAGCCACGGTGTACGACTGAGCGCTATCACCGGTCCTTCATCCCAGCAGCAGTCAGACAGTATAATACCTACACAGGATAAATAGTGTTTAAAAATACATGTTTATTAGTACCACTCCCACTGTACTTTGTGTGCATATAAAAAAGAAAAAAATCCTGGTGTATTTGACTTTATATAGTAACCATCTGTACATAGTATAGTTTTTTTGGCTTTTTTTGCACACTGTTGTTGTTTTTTTCTATTTTTATTTTTCTAATATGTCTCTGATTCGCATTTTCTTCCTGTCCCTTATGCTGTGGTAACAGAATTTTGCCAGAGTGAGATTAAATAAAGTCTATGTCTATGTCTAAGAACGAGAAAGCGAGGCTACAGTTTTCTTGGTCTCACCAAAAATGGACAAGATTGAAAAAATGTTGCCTGCTCTGATTAGCTTCAGTTCCTGCTAAAACCTTTGGATGGTAGGGTCAGATTTTGGCTTCAACAACATAAAAGCATGGATCTATCCTGCCTTGTATCAAAGGTTCAGGCTGGAGGCGGTGGTGCATTTGGTGTGGGAGATATTTTCTTGGCACACTTTGGGCTCCTTAGCACCAAATGAGCATCATTTAAGCACCGCAGCCTACCTGAGTATTGTTGTCGCCCACCTACATCCCTGTGTGTCCACAGTGTACCCATCTTCTGATGGCTGCTTTCAGCAAGATAACGAATAATGTCACAAAGCTCAGATCATCTCAAACTGTGTTTTTGAACATGACACTGAGCTCATTGTATTCAAATTGCCTCCATATTCACCAGATGTCAGTCCAAGAACATCTCTGGGATGTAGTGGAAGAGTGGACTCACATCATGGATGTCAAGCTGACACATGTGCAGCAGCTGTGTGATGCTATAATGCCAGTATGAACAAAAATCTGTGAGGATGTTTTGAGCACCTTGTTGAATTAATGCCATTAAGAATTAAGGAAGCTCTAAAGGCAAAATGGGTTCCTACCCCAGCAAGGTGCACCTAAATATACATATTAGTAAGTTTATGTACCTCTACAGTCATATAATCTAACATGGTTACCTTTTAATTGGACACAAGTTTTGTGCTGTTTGAACCTGCCATAAAGCACATTAAATAAGATGTTTCATCTTGTTTGTCTAATAGCACCTCTTGCTATGGCTATGGTTATAACATTATGTGTTCATTCATTTAGCACATCCTGTACAATAAAGTAGTATGAATTATTCTCAAGATCTGGACTCTTAGTGATAATTATCAAGTTTTCATTGGTACGAGCTCTTGAGTTGTGCAACAGTCACTTTTGGTATCTAAAACTTGCTCAATTAAAATGCGTTTTATTGGCTTTTCAGCATGAAGTGACATTCTTGTGAGCTTATGTTAATTTATTTATATTTTTTGGGGGGAAATTTTTGAAGGTCATGTATAGTGAATAAAATCACACGCTAAAAAATTCTAGTGCTAAATGAAATAGCGGCAGAAATGTAATGCGCTGTGTAGAAAATAGGAAGTGATTTCGGAAACAACTGGGGAAGTCACTGTTTTTTCCACTCCAGCTTTTGTACAGATAAAACCAATAGATATAAGTAGGGTGTGATTTGTGATAAAAACAAAGGCTGGGGCTGGGGGTCGGGGCAGCCCCAGTGCAACTAATTTTCAGCAAGAAGAGATAAGTTGCAGAACTTGCCACTGTGGGAAATTCTGATGTACACAATCAGGCATGTTGACACTCAGCAGGAGAATTTCTAGTGTTTTTTGTGAGACTCCAGTAAAATATGACATTTTGAATCCTTTCCATTTCTCTTTTATTTAGTTAGCAGTAGTTTTCACTATGAAACAACTGTGTCTTTCGGCTTAATGAAAAGTTGAAACAGAACATAAACCAGGTCCCATCTACGCAGTTTCATCTCTATTGTATCTCTACCTCTATTGGAATCAAATCAGCTTCTTATTTTATTGTTGTTTCCACTGTAGACTGTTTCAAGGCTACCACCAGGGATAAAAAAATAATTTTGCGGAGGTGGAGAGATGTAGCTCACAGGAGGGAAATCCATCCATCCTTCCAAGTAAAGTTTACCCTGTATACAATGTTTTGATTAGCCAGCTTTAGAAATGGATTTTGTTTCTTTTAGACCGATAAACCATTACTTTAAAAGCCTTTATTAGATCCAGCTGTCTTAGCTAATTATAGACCGATATCTAAACCTCCCATTTATTTCAAAAAATCTTTAAAGTTTAGTTTTCAAACGGTTAAATGATAATTTGCAAATGAATGGTTTATTTGAAGAGTTTCAATCAGGAAACAGTGTATCATAGCACATAAACAGCACTAGTAAAGGTTACAAATGATCCTCTTATGACCACTGAAAGTGGACTCATCTCTGCACTTGTCCTGTCAGATCTTAGTGCAGCATTTGATATTTCTGACCACAATATTTTACTACAGATACTAGAACACACCGTTGGTATTAAATGAACTGGCACTGTCAGATAGACTCCAATTTATGTATATAAATGGATTCTTCTTCACACACAAATGTTAGTCTCTGAGTTCCACAGGGTTATGTTCAGGGACCAATACTTTTTACATTATACATGCTTCCCTCAGGCAATATTATTAAAAACATTGCATATATATTCATTGCAATACAGATGAAGCCAGTTTTATCAAACCAGATGACACACACCAACTAGTTAAACTACAGGAATTTCTTAAAGACACGAAGTCCTGGATGACCTCCAAATTCCAACTTCTAAATTCAGAAAAAAATAGATAATTGTAATTGAAACACGGTGTCTAACCAGATATTTACTTTAGATGGCATTACTCTGGCCTCCAGTAACACCATGAGTAACCTTGGAGTCATTTTTGATCAGGATATATCCTTCAGTGTGAAAATTGAACAAATGTATAGGATTGCAGTCTATCATTTGTGCAATATCTCTAAATTTAGAGTGATGCTGAAAAGTAGTTAATGCATTTAGTACTTCTAGGCTGGACTATTGTAATTTATAAATATCAGGTTCCTCTAAAAACCTCCTGGAAAAGCCTTCAGGTGACCCAGAACACTACAGCGTAGAGTACTGACAGGTACAAGAAAGAAAGACCATTTTTATTAGCTTCTCTTTATTGGCTCCTGGTTAATTGAGAACTGAATTTAAAATCCTTCTCACATGCATTAATCAGGTCTATCGCATCTTAAAATTCTCAGAGTACCTTATTATCCTAACAGAGCACTTCACTCTCAGATTGCTGGCTTACTTGTGGTTTCTAGTTTTCAAATGGGAGCAGAGCTTTCAGCTAAAAGGCCCTTCTGCTAACCAGTTCCCAGTTTGGATTCAGAAGACAGATTTGACAGACTCTGGCTCTCTCCAATAGTGTGTCTTTTGTCCTGTCTCTCTCTGCCCTTATCTCACTGCCCTCACCCCCAACCAGTCCCAGCAGAGGGCTATCCCTCCCCGAGCCTGGTTCTGCTGAAGGTTTCTTCCTATCAAAAGGGAGTTTTTCTGTCCCACTTTTGCCAACTGCTTGCTCACAGGGGCTTATGTGATTGTTGGGCTTCACTTCCAGTATAAAGCACGTTGAGGTGACCACTATTGTGATTGTTACTGGTGGTATATAAATAACTGAACTGAACTGAATTAAATTTTTAATTCTAAATGATATTAAGTCAGAGAAAAGTGTGAAGAGTTTCCTGATAAACTGAGATTATGTTGCACCACCTCTCCTGCTCTTTGCATTGTTTTTACAAATTCATTTAAGCTAGCATACTTTCTCTCCTGTATGATATAAGCTGACTATGTTCCCCAAATGAATTGCTAACGTGAGTCCCCAGGGTTCTTGCTATCCTGAGGAAATATAAGATCTTATGGTGCTTAGCAATCAGAGAGTTTTTCATAGGGGAATATTCCTTTGTGAAATCTTAAATGTGAGGTCATGCATGTACCTGAAAGCTTAGCTGAGTCTTTAAGAAGTGTAAAACTGAGATTAAAGGAAACCTAGCAAAACAAACCAGACATTAGAATGCAACATATTTAAATGTAAAATAAACTTGACATTGTTGTATTAAGATTGTTAAATTCATTATTTCGTGCCCAGAATTTTAATTTTTAAGTTGCTAAAAGTTGGCAATCTTGGTTTTCTCAGTTTTCGTCAAGGCCTTGTTAATGTCAGAGGGAATGACTTCAAAACAAATAATGCTTAAGGGTCTTTCCAAATGGTCTTGCTCATTGATGACTCACCCAGTTTAAAAGCTTTCATTTTAAAGAACCGTAAATCCTCCCTGTCAATATGAAGCTCCATCTTCAACTCAGGCACTCCTTATAGGCAAATAGGTGTCATAATTTTTAGATTTTATGTTTGGCATTACGTCACCCCTCAAAGCTACAGGGATTTACATATCCTTCAGTTTCTGCCAGGGATCAGCAGTACGCCATGCTCATCCGTGAAATGACCTATTCAACTTTTTTGTTTGGGCTGTAGAGGATCTTCTCTGCTGTCTCTGTGAAGCTAATTGGATACAGCAGAGCACCAAGCCATGTTTCACAGCCAGGGGGAATCAGTCCAGGAAATAAAACATAAAGGTATTGTCTGCTTGAAAGCAGTGTGCATTCAGCATTTTAAGCACATCACTGTCTCCGGAAAGGACTGGCAGAGAGAGCCGGAAAAAATGAAAGATGTCGGACAGGTCTGTGAATAGACAGTGAAATACAGTCTTTTTTCTTCCAAACACAGCCACACAAATGCACTGGATTCCACAGGATGTAGTATTTTCATGCAAATAATTACTTTAGGAGGAAATGGAAAGAAAGGGATAAATATGTCTATTCATATTAAAATAGCTCTGTGATGTTTGGCCATATAATTCTTTCAAACACTGTTAGTACTTCTTCCTATCATCTTGAGACTCTAACTGCCCGGTTATTATTATGGTATAATTAAAACCTGAGCATGCTGGAAGAGAATTTTTAATTATACAAATGTTGGTAACTTTGTAACTTTAATTGCTTCTCATTTATTTATTCAGCTCTGACCTACATAGAAACTTTCCCAAAGATCATTTATCAACCAAATCAATTATCACGTCTTGGATCAGGAGACATAAAAGACCCGCTAGACTTTCAGAGTTACAGCAAGTGAAATCAATGAAGCAGCCGCTCCTTACTTTGAAATCTATCACACTTGTGCAGCGTCCTGGGCAGCCGTGGTGTATCTCAGGGGGGTCAGCAGCACTGAAGGATCTCCACTGTGCTGCTAAAGACTGCCTGGAGGTGTGACAGCCGCCCTCTGATCTGTCAGCGCCTCTGAAGATCTAACGACAGTCTTTGCGCCCCTCACATTAAGTTGCAGCACTTAAACAAGCCACACAGACACACAGCACGCCAGCGATTTCCACCATCTTCCTGAAAATAAAGAGCTAGGGAATACCTCCAAAGGAAATGAGGCAGTCCCAAGCATGTTTGGAATAATTTTAAGCTTGTCTTAATTAGACATTCATTATCCAATAGCTCTGTCGGTGCACAGTAGAGCCGCAGCGCAAAACATTTTAACTAACACCCACCATGCTTCACACTTCAAATGTTAGAATACACTGAATGCCATTTTGTACCCCTCAGCAGCAGCTTTGCTGAAATTTGTCAGTCAGTGTTAAGAAATGATCCAGTTACCACTCAGGAATTTTATGCTTGCAAAATTCTATTTTCTGGTCAATTTAGGAGGAGGCTGCATGACTGAGCTGCAAATTAATTTTACTGTCTTTGCACTGGCTTCCTTCCTCATTTCCCAAAGGCTTTGGGTGACTGAACCTGCTACACACAGCACATGGGCAGCAGATGTTACATTTGTACCAGGTTTGTATTGATATCATTATAGCACTTGCGTCATGCCAACATACGAGGCTCTATTTCAGACAGACAGTTTTGGGAACACACCTGTGGCCAAGGACCATATGCATTCGATGACCACCGCATTCCTGTTGCTCGCAACCAGTGAAGAATAATGGGGCTGTTGTTAATTCACTGAGTGCATCCACATGTGTCAGGGAATGGTGCCGGGATGAGATAAAGGCAATAATTTGCAAGACTACCCAGCAAACATGGTTGACCTGACGTCATCTCCCTGGTCAAAACTAGATGCAATACAACTGCACAATGTGATGGAGTTCTGTTGACGTTTCTACTTGGAATAAAGACCTAATGAGACCACAGTATCTCCTCTCCACATGCACATAATAGTACAGGTTGTACCAAAAAGAATGCACATCATATCTCTATACGATAGTTACACTGATCCAATACTTTTACGAGCATGTCTGGAGTCACTGCAGCCACTGCTGTTGTTATGCTACCTATCAGCAACTATGCAAAACTCCTTAATTTCCTCTTTCTAACAGTACGCATTTCAATCATTACCAGTGGATGGCTGACGAATTAAAGCACTTTGAAATAACTTTTGAGCCATTTAAGTTTATCCACACTTAAATTCATTCTCATTTGTTGCATGGTGAACTTAACATTTTAAACTGTTATAAGAAACGCCTCTGTCACTGATATCAGCATCATAAGCCTGGGGATGTCACTACTTGAGTGTAAAAGTAGTGAGCTCAGTAAGAAAACGAACAGTGTTAAGTTAGCTGCACATTCAAAACTGTGTATAGGTGTGAACACTTATCTGTCACTATGTGTGAACAGATTAGTGACCTTCTCACTCTATGACATCTTGGATGAGTTGCAGCACCTCCCTCACTGAGCTGAAGAAGATGCATGGATTCAGGGTATGTGTTTCTTTCAAGAAATCTTGCCTCAAATAGTGGCCCCAGAGAAAACATACGGTTATCCAACTGGATTTCTCCCCTGAGAAATTTCACAGCAATCCACCCTTGGTACACACTTATAAAAGTTTAAGATCAGTGCCTAAAAATTAAGAGAAGATGTAATGCTGGGGCATAAAATATGACAACTTAATGAGCAGAGCAGCAAGCTATATGAAATATTTAAAGATGTTTCCATGGCGGAGGTTTTTAATTGTGAGAGAATTCTGTTCTGTCTGGTTAATAATAGAGTTACTAGGTAGGCATGTGAATAGCAGCAATGGCTGGAGATAATGTCTTTCTGCTTAGAGCATTTTCATACGGATCATACAACCACCATCCAGAGCTGTGACAGTCATGCATTAAACTGAGGAGTTCACAAAGGCGAATGTGTCTCTGCTGACTTGAGAGAGGATGTGCGGATTTTGGCATAGTGAATATGAGCTGCAGCTCGCTGGTCCATACATAGCCAGCAGTCACAGTCAGTCTCCTCATCTTCCCCCAGTAACCGTCCCAAGGGAAGCAGGAACTGACGTGCTGTTAAAGAGACTTTGAAGAGAGGCAACTGTCAGCATAATTGCTTCTGCTTTGTAGCAGTGCAGAAAGGAAGTGCAGATCTGGGTGGGATAAGGACAGAGTGTACAGCTGTGGAAATACATCTCTATGCACAGTGTAAAAAAAAGGGATAGGTGGGGCTGTCACTAAGGCAAAAAAATGTTAAGGAATGTGTAGTTTTTTCCAGAAACATAACAAGAAAAATAAAACTGCGACTGTGACTGCTGATGTTTTACACTGAACTATCAGAGTAGATGCAATTAGCAGGAACATATTTAAAATACTTTTAAGGAGTCACATTATAAATGCCAATATTTAAGTACAGCAGCTGTATAAGTAGTGAAGTATCATTTCATCTTTGACCAAGTGTGGGGAACCAAGCGTGAAGAAACCTTCAGTGATGTCATGTGCTCGGCGATTGCTAAAATGACTCGGCAGAGGAGATGACCTAATTTCCTGTGTGGCTGCAGTAAAAAGGGAGTTTTGGGGAGTTTTTCCTTTTTGTCTTAAAGTTGTTATTAAGATTAAAATTAGATCCAAAAACAGCAAGATTCATGTTCGTTTTCCATGAGATTGTATGTTTCTTTAAAGCAGACTCTATTTCAGCATATAAAAGGTCTAAAAATTATACATATGGGTGCATCAAAGCTGTGACATCGATAAATGTGACTAAAACATTTGCCTAAAAGCCTTTTTGTTCGATAAGCACCGCACACTCAGACACTTAGTCGCACAGTTCACAGCAATTTTCCACAGAAGCATTCACACTGAAATCTTCCTTGAACGATTCTTGTTATTGTCTCCGAATAAGCATGTGCCCCACCCTGGTAGCACAACTGGTGCAGGATCAAAAGACTCATGTAAACAACCCATGAAAAGGGTTATGTTACGGATGACACCAGCACTTAATTACAGTGTCTTTTACACAAAGCAGATCTTGCTTGTAACTTCTTTCGACATACAGCCATGGCTCCAGATGATACCTGCTTTTACTGGGATCCAGTTTATTTAACAGTGAACCCAATAACACTGTTTCAAACTGAACTAAAACAAAGCAGTTTTACCCATGTAGCAAGCTGCTGTTTGTATTTTTGTAATTGTATTACTCTGCCTCAATATACAGTTCTCACATCCAGCTAGTGTCCTTTGCTACTCATAAGCCATTTAACTTGTGTCACATGAGTGGCTCAAACTTAAAAATTGTGAACCTATACAGTATTTGACACCTTCCTGATTTTGATTTTTTTTTGTTGTTGTTATAATATGATAAAATAATACTTGTATTTAATCAGTTTATTTTTTGTCTAATATTTGTTTGATGATTTGAAACATGTAAGTGCAACAAATATGAAAAAAAATATATGAAAAAAATCTGGAAGGGAGCAGTAGGTCCCATGTAATGCATGACCTTTGACATTATTTGTGTTGTTTTTCATTCATACTACTTTTTTTCATTAATGCTTGAACGTTTTCAGTCCTTGAGATTTTAGGGTTTCGTTTTCCAGAAGTGTACCTTGTTGTCTTTCCAGACTAAATTACTGCCATAACATTCACATGCGGACTTCATTTTCCCGAGAAACCCTACAGGTCGTCAGACTGGATGTTTTTAGAGCCATCGCTTTGAAGTTCTCACCTGATTTAGACGAGGAAGTTCATGTTTGCTCGGGATTAAGTGAAGGGAGAGGCATGCGGGTTGGCAGAAATAGCTTCAAACACTTTCACCCGGTTTTAGGTGGGTGGACGAGGCTTTAGGGTCACCGCAAAGAAAAACAATGACATCAGGATAACACCCCCCACCTCTCCCACCCCACCCACACATTTCACAGCAGTCAGCCTCAGCTTCTGTGATGAATGGGACATGGCCACCTAAATGATGTCACCCCCTAAGCTGCTCTTCTGTTGTGTCCCTCTGGGACCCCTCTGGGACTCTCCAGGAGCACCTGCACATAAACACCCACACATATCAAAGGGCAGTTTCACAGAAAAGGCCACAACCCAGATGTTAATGTTGGGTGGCATCATGCATGGAAAGGGCCCAGACCAGTGCATCACAGCATTCCTTTTGCATTTAGTCAGAGTTTTTAGGGGAACTCCACTTCAGGAATGTCGGTGACCTTAGTGGCTAAAAAAAAACTTGGTCAATGAGTTTGAGACCTTTTAACATGATGACAGCCTTACAATTTTTTTTGCTCAAACTGATACTGTTTTGAACTTCTATTAATAACCTGCTATTTTATAACTTATAAAATAAGGACCAAAACCTGTACTTATACACACAAACACACATATACACAAAAGGCATGTTAGGAAACTCACTTCTTTGCTTTCTTGCCAAGAGTTTCATGGAAAGACTGGTTCCCTCTAATAACCCCATGGGACATTAGGGGCTGTTTTTCACTTTGCCGGCAGAAACACTACAATAAGTCTGAGGACATTGTGATTAGACCTGAGTTTTTTGCTGTGTCATAGGTTGCATGATAACAACAGAGCTGGAAAAGAGATGTATGACTTCAGGCTATGGGGTTGAAAGCACCCATTTATGTGCTCTTTTTATACAAAGACACACTAAGCTTAGACACAGGCTTCCTCTGGCAGACTACAGCTCACAGCGCTACTGATGAAAACCTCCAGAACCATGAAGAACAAATCCTTTGTAGCTGCCTGCATATTCGCTTTGGTTGTTTTGGTCTTTTACTTTCTTGTATTGTATTTAAGCCTCATCATTTTCTCTCTGCATTGCTTCCTTGTGAAGGGAGCAATGCAGATGAGCTGTGTTCAATAAAGCTGAACTTGTGGCTATGGATAATTAATGAATCTTGTAAACA
Source organism: Etia nguti (assembly GCA_015106755.1). Taxonomy (NCBI): domain Eukaryota; kingdom Metazoa; phylum Chordata; class Actinopteri; order Cichliformes; family Cichlidae; genus Etia; species Etia nguti. The sequence continues at coordinate 24,086 of VUQG01018422.1, forward strand.
CTTACTGGACTTACCAGATATCTGCCACTTTAACTAGCAACTGTTTCAGTTTAACTAACACAAGGCTTTTCACCACCTCGTGTCACAATACCTACATTCATTTTAGATTTAGATTTATACACTCTTCCTCCCCCACCCCCACCTTTATATGTTTGCTATTTCACTGAGTTTCTTCTTTAGTCTAACTTTTTAAATGACTGCAACACAATCCTTTCTCAACTTTGGGGATAAATAAAGTATTTCCTATTTTTATTCTCGTTCCTTTTTTCATTCTGTTTGTTTTCCTCTTATTCTTATCAGTGTACACTTACATCACTCAAAGTTCCTTTCTGAGGACTTTCTCAAAAATTTTTATTAGGTAGGAAAATATTCAAAGCACTTATAATTTCTCCTTTAGTGCATGCTAAAGTTGCTAATTAAGTAGTTAAAATTTTTAGACAGCACAACGTGACAGCTTGGCTTTTTATCTCACCGAGGTAAGAGATGGACATCACCCACTGGTTTGCAACTTTAAAATTTTTTATTATACTTTTATGAAACCATAAAGGCGTATTTTGCGACAAGAGGGCAAACTGCTAAGTTATCAAGTCAAAATAGCTAGCTAGCATATTGCAACTCTGCATAATGACAGATACTTGCTAATTAGTGCTAAGTTATATACAAATAAAATGCTAAAATTTACTAGAACTTACCAAAACCAAGGCACAGACTTCATGGACAGGCTGTAGGAACATTAGATATAACACGGCAAACACCATCAGGTATGGAAGCTTGTTTCTGCCACCGGAAGATTTAAAAAAAAAAAAACGCCAAACAAAGGCAAAATTTAGAGATATTATCTCTATATTATATTAACTGTTTTGCGGAAACTTCTGACTAAGTCATAATTTAAAATTTTAGGATAGTAACCCAAAATCTTGAGTAATAAATAAATAAATAAATCTGTGGTGGAAATAAGTTACGGATCCATAGTAAAGGGATCCATTTGATTTAAATTAGCTAAGGTGACATTCGGAAAAGCTGTTTTTGGTACTTGGGTGCTGGTTGTATTTTTTAGCCCTGAACACTGCCACGTCACTTTAAAGGTGATGTGTGTTTTCTTTATCAGAATATGCATATATGCCTTAATTCTTTGTTTTTTAACAATTTATTACTTTTTAGATGAGTAACAAACCCTTTACAAAATCATAGCTGCTATAGGGATATGCAAGAGACTGGTTATGTAATCAAAATGTCCCTGCAGCCTTTGCTCCATGTTCCTCAGTTTTCCCTTCGAATCCTGTCATCTTGTTAAAGTTACAAATTAAAAAAAAAAATACCTGGAAGTACAACCAAAAACTGACTGGAAAGAATTTATTGGAAAATCAATAGGCATGTTTATTTCCTCCAGTACCATCCATGTTTCTGCCATCTTCGATCTCTGTTTTTATGTGTTCAAGTTAGGGGCATTGTTTCAACTCTATATTTATTTATTAACAGTATATGTATTTCCAACTGATGACATGATTACATCAGCAATGTTCTGAGGTAATAAAAAAGTAATAGTATGTTGTTTAGTTTCTAAAGGGTCATCAAGGGGAATCAAAAAGCCAACAAAAAAATAACAAAAGAGGAAGAGAATTTAAAAGCTACACCGTTTGAAGCTGTGCGCATCAGTAACTGATTAACTAAAGCCAGTAGCCTTATTAGACAGTGGCACAAATTTTCTGTCTTCACTTACTTGAACTGATTACCTAGAAAGTTCCCCCAGCAGCGCTGTACCTGTGCTGTGACTTATTAGCATAAAGTACAGGAAACCTGAGAGTGCTTCTGTGACTCCTCAGGTGCTCCAGAATATCTATGCATCTTAATCAGCGCTCCTGCTATCCATCCAGCGCAGGGAAACTCTGCCGCAAACAGCTCAGGGGTGATAGAAACAAGCCCACTCCTTACAGACATTGATGCGTGTCTAATGAGTCCATCAGCCTGACAGTGCTGTATCCCGGGGGACCCTCCGTTCATGATTACCAGCGTGTCACATACCAATGTTCCTAGATTGAAAATGCCATCTGTCATTACATCTGACTATGTTTACCAAACAGGGGCGAGAGGTAATTCATGTGCAAGTGCACCTGTTTGTTGTTTTGGCAAATTAAAACAACCTCCCGTCACATGTCGCACCACTCTCATTTCCTCTATATTCTCCAAAAGTCAAATGCTGGTATTTAATAGACCCAAAGGAGTGCATAAATGTCACAAGCCACCAGACTATGAATGATTAACCAGTTTTACCTCAGGAGCACATGCTGTACATTAGTTTGAAAGAAAAAAAGAAGTATCTGCATGCTGTTAGTCATCAGCACAATTTTCACACATAGCATGAGGCAATCATACTGAAAATGATGTATATGTCAGAATTGAAACAGGATCCCCGGGGAGACGCAGTGATGTGGAACCACTCATATAATATAAAAGGCTGTTGCACAGCACACATCGACAACCTCTTCATTGCACTTAATGTTGAATGGTTTTAGCACTTTAGATTCCGTCAACACTCGGGAAAAGCAATTTCCTTTCGCTCTGAGTACGGTAAATATTTTCGCCGTGTCTCCTTTGCTGTGAATGCCCCCCTAGTCTGAAGATGGAAAGCTTTTCATCAGCTGAGACAATGGCAGCCACATAAAGAACGCTTTGTGCATCGCCGTTCGGTAATTTACTTTTATCTCCCACTATGTACAGGTGCACTTCTCTTTCTAGAGGTGAAAAAAAAAGCAAAGCGAGGTCAAAAGAGGTGACAAAGAGTATGTGCAAGAGTGGGTGGGTGTGTTTGATTTGGCAAACTGGATTTAACGAAGCACGCTTAAGCTCTTTGAAAACATAATCATCAACTTTTTTCTGCATAGGAAGTGAAGTCTGCAAACCTGCTATTACACATTAATTACCATGTCATTATCATGTCATATGCTGATATCAGTGTTAGACTGATGTAACATATTTTATAATAAATGTTACATAAAAAGTCACAGCTGTAATGGTCATGCAGATATCATCCTTATTTTGTTTTTATTTACACACAAAAGCTTGCTCACATGGCATTTAGGGTACACAGCCTTAAATTTGAACATCTAAAAAGGAAGTGGGACTAAAAGCTTCAGAATTGAGAAACACATCATGAATTTCCACAGCTATACAGTGTGAGAAACAAAGTGGCGTGTGTTAGACTTCAGCAGTGTTTAGCTGCCATGCTGCCTTGTTATCGCTCATGTTCATATTCCACTCTCATCCGTGGACAGTTTTTGTCTTTCTGCAGTTTGTAACATGTGCTCCTGTTTCTGGTCGACTTCCTCTAGGTGTTAAGGGAAGCCTTCTGTGCCCCGTGATTCAAGTGTGTGACATACAAAAAGCAATCATATGATAAGACAGACGCTTATGGTTTCAGAAAGCTCTTTTTGCCCAGATACAGCCTGAGTGTGTGTGTGTGTGTGTGGCAGTGTAGGTGGGGGGTGGGAACTTGTTTACAGCTCACACACGCTGCTTAGAGTCCTCTCGACAGGGGAAGAAAGACGGCGTAGCAGAACTTGGCAGAGTGAAAGTGCAGTGCACTAGCGGTGAGTTTTCAGGGATAAAAATACTGCTGGTGAGCAGCCTCGAGCTCAGCGGTAAGACTAGAGGTGCAGCAGCCTCTGGGCTTTGAAGCATCACTTATCTGTGGCAATCGGCCCAGTGTGCTGAGTTAGGTTCACCAAATCTCCATAAAAATGCAAATTGCCCGTAAGTCTTCAGATTAAACTTTCTGGAAGTAAAGTTGAGGGTTTTTTTGTTTTGTTATTTTTATAACACTAAATACAGTGATCACGTGTTACAGCGGATGATAGATATTGATGTTTTGTTTTTCACGGGCATCTTGTTTCAGAATAAAACTCTCCCACAGTGCACTTTATTTTTCTTCTTTTTTTCCTTTTTTTTTGCAACCAGCACAAGGCTTTGGAGAGGATAAAACCACTTAAGCCATAACTGCTCACCATAATACACAGTATATTACATTTCTGGAGAGAAATGAGGGTTGTGTGAAGCCATGGAAACCTTAAATGAGCAGATCCTAAGGGTGAGGAGCTCAGTGAAGGACCCATTGCCAACCAGCCCTGCAGCCTGGCAGCTCTGTGCTTGATTGGTCTCGGTGGGAAACCGGGATGGAGCGAGGGCAGAAATCCCATCTTCATGCACATGCGTGCACACAGTCGGCATAGACATGCGAGCCCGTACACATGCTGGCAGATGCACACATTAAAAGTGATGTGTAGAAAGGCTTTAACAACATAAACCACCACTCATATACAAGCTGGCATCCTAAAAAAATAAAAACATCCCAAAAAGTGGGGAAAGAAAAAAAAAAGACAGGCATGTCTGTATCAAAATCCACACACACTCCCACATATAAAACCCATCACACCCACATTCAAACACATGACACCCACACACATTAAGAGTCTCACACATCACAGCTTCAAGCACAGCATGGGGGGCTGGGTTCACATTGCCTGTTTTGCTCTGTGCCTATTCAAAAGCTAATTCTCCTGCACTGGGATTCAAAGAGCCTGGCCAGCCACCTGCACCGAGGATGAGGAGGGGAAGGAGGGGAGGAAAGGGAGGAGGCCAGGAGTGGAAGGAAAGCAGGAGGAGGAGGAGGCGGCAGTGGAAGAATGACATCACCTTTCCTGAAATGTCACCATTATCTCAAGCCTCAGCTTTAGCTGTCTACAGAGGTGACATCATGCTATTGGTGCCCCTCCCCCCTCTGTTCTCTCCATAGCTGTGTGGGGAGGGAGTGTGTTCATTTGCGTGCATGTCCATGAAGGCGTGAGTGAGGGTGTGCAGGAAAGCATTGTCGAGAGAGAAAGAGAGAGAGGCAAACATGAGAGGATGTTTGTCTGCGCTCCTTCTTTCACGCTTCATACCGACAAAAAAGTAAAAACCCTCATCGCTGACACTTCAATGACTCTTTTCCCTGGTCCGCTGTTGATAATATCACACTTACTTATGCTTGAAAAAAAAAAGAGTTCAGTTGCAGGAGATATGTTTCCTTGTGCATGTTGCTTTTATTGTAAACATATACAGCATGCGAAAACAATATAATAAAATAATGCTGAAAAAAAGTGAAAGAGGCAGTTTTAAAGCTTTGTTAGTTGTGTGAAACACAGTAGTTGACATTTAAATGAGACATTTTTTTAAATAGCTGATTAAATGTGCTGGTGTTTACCAAGCTGTTTACTTGGACTGCAGTTGCAGCACAATAGAAATACTGATTTAAAAACTTGAGAAGTGAAATAAAAAATCACAGGGATGGTTTCCTTTGTATAAAGTCCTTTTTTCCCCTCCTTAATTTCAAGTTTTTTCTTGATTCGGCATGCTTACACCTCCTAGAGGACCAGATCAGTACAAAGACAACATGTGAAGGGACTCAGTTACTCAGTACATACTAGAGTGTTCAAGTATACAAGGGGAATGACTGAATTTGGTATTAAATGCACGAGGACAGTGACTTAGCCATCATTGTGGCTTGCTTTGATTTCATTGTTAAGAGAAGAAACAACCTTACCTGTGCATATTCCAGGAAGTTAATGGGTATTTTCTTCAAACTATCTATGGTAGTTCTGCAGGAAAGGATGATTTTAAGAAATTTAATTTAACATGTTGAGTTCAAGCAGTCAGAAGGTTATCAAGTTGAAAGAACTTAAGTGCAGAGGTGGTCTGAAAAATCTGTTTTTACATTTTTGAAATTGCTTTACCTTGACTTTAAGAAAACTAGACAATGCACTCACCAGACACTTTATTAGGTACACCTTGCTGAAAGTGGGTTGGACCCCTTTTGCCTTCAGAACTGCCTCAGTTCTTCATGGCACAGATTCAACAAGGTGCTGTAAACATTCCCCAGAGATTTTGGTCCACATTGGCATGATAGCATCGTACAGTTACTGCAGATTTGTCAGCTGCACGTCCATGATGTGAATCTCCTCTTCCAACACATCTCATAGGTGCTCTGGCGGATTGAAATCTGGTAACTGTGGAGGCCATTTGACTACAGTGGCAAACACAGATGATCTTAGCCTTATGACATGGTGTGTTATCCTGCTGGAAGCAGCCATCAGAAGATGATTACACTGTGGGCATAAAGAGGTGCATGGACACCAATGATACTCAGGTAGGCTGTGGCATCAGTTGGTACCAAGCTCACTCAGAGACCATTCTCTGTAAACCCTAGAGATGTTTGTGTGGGAAAATCCCAGCAGATGATCAGTTTCTAAAATAGTCAGACCAGTCCATCTGGCACCAACAACCAAAAACATTCAGAGCTACCTTTTCTCTCCATTCTGATGTTCAGTTTGAACTAAAGCAGCTCTCTTGACAAGAGAGTCTGTCTACATGCCTAAATACACTGACTTGCTTCCACGTTGCTGGCTGATTATACATTTGCAATAATGAGTAGTTTTACCTAATGTGGACCTAATGAAGTGGCCGAGATAGTATATTCATTTTTAAGTTGAGAAAAGATTAGCTGAGTTTCTCAGTGTTCACTAACAAGACTCCTAAAGACTATTGAGATTCATTTGAATCTGTCTCCCTCCCCTCACCCCAACTTGAGGCTGGTTCATCTGGAGCTTTCTTCCTGTTAAAAGGGAGTTTTTCCTTCCCATATAAACTGCCTTGAGGCAACTGTTGTTGTGATTTGGTGCTAAATAAATAAAATTGAATTAAATTATGTATTTAACTCTATAACTATATTACTCCCACCCATTAGAGTGCGGGACCTGTCTTGGTCATATCTCTTGTTTTACCAGTGCAAGGATTGACCTGTGTCATGGTATTACACCATTCGATGCCCTCGGCAGCTGCCGCTACTAAAACCCACCAAAGCATGCCAGCCATGCCATCACTCCCGTTTATACATGTCCCAACACTCCCTGAATATGCCCCCTCTGGATGACATCCCACAAATGCCTTTAGACCTCGTCAAAGCTGCAGCGAGGTGACAGGTAAATATGTCAAGTCGGTTCTCGTGTGCAGTTGAATCCGTCTTTGTCATTGCTCTTTACAGCCCTGTTATCCGGCACCGAAGAAAGGTGGAGGAGGGTGGTGATTTTACATGCAACCAAAGGTTTTTTTACACCCAGAATAATTTAATATTTAATCACTTCTAACACGTGTGTGACCTGGAATTATAGCAGTGAGTCATCCCACTAAAATATTATGAGTCACAAAATCAGTGCCCCATTCACTCTGGCTGGACTCTGAGCAGTTCTGGGTTTTATAGCTCAGCGAAAGCAGTTTGTTGGAAACTTTGTGCTAATGCACAGATTTACATTAATAATGGAACCAATGACTCCTTAAATGCTCTGCAGTAGGGCAGCTAAGCCAGTTGGTCAGGGGTTAAAAACAAAATAAAAAGGAGAGCGGCTAATTGCATTCATCAGATGGACTGAAACATGACTTCCAAATGAATGCTAATGTTGCTCCGTGTCTGCTGGATGTGTTAACAGCATTAATGTGTCAATGTTTTTTTTTTCTTTTCAGAGTTCATTTAAGGAGTAAAGTGCAACACTTTTGCATTTAAGCATGACTTCTTGGTCACACTGCCAGACTTACAAAAAACACTTATGTTTCTGGCTTTTTCCCTTGAAATACTTTTTTTAAGTTATTTTTTTGTAGAACAAGCCACATAAAATCCAACTAATCCTTATTTATGGGTCAAAGTCAATTTGAGAGTCTGTGTGAATATAAAAATAGTCTTTCTTGTGTGTTATCAGCCCTTTCTAAGCCATATTTCTTCCCAGCCTAGCCTATCTTTAACACCCTGCTGTTTTTGGATGTTTTTATTATGGGGAACCTATACCTATTTAACCTATTTAATCACCACTATGACCCTTACTCTCCTCCCCTGTGGGCTCTTAATTGTATATCTTTTTTAAACAACAGGTCTCTATTCAGCACACTACTTTAAGGCCATGCATGGGGTGTTCTTGTGCATTTTAACTTGTTTGCTAAAGCTGTTATGGAGGGGGCCCCCCACTGCTTCTCACCTTTATTGTAATGCGGGGCCAGCTTTATAATCCAATCCTGGCCCAGGCCACTTCACACCTCAGTGAGAACTGTGACCCCATGCTGAGTTTGGATGGGATTCAATGACCGGTTTTGTACAGGACACACATACTCCCACACACACATAAATACCCAGGACCTACACACCTGCTACCCAAATCAAATAACACCCCCTTTTTCTTTTTCTCTTTTTGTCTTGCAGATGTTCACTCCATGAGTCAAAAGGTGAGCAAATAGAGAAATAGGGATAAGCCAAAGCTGACCATTACTCAGAGCGGTGACCTCGGGGATTCCAAGTGGAGGAATATGGGCTTGATAACCATCAAGGGAAAGATAAATGTCTCAGACGTTATTAAGCAGACAGAAGGTAGATTTAGTGTTTCTGCAAAGGGCAAGAAAGGGGGAGACATGTAACATCAAAGCATTCTTTCTCAACCATATGCACAGCAAGCGTTCAGGGTGGGGTCTGTGGTCATTAGAGTGGGATGCTTGAACAGGAGTGGGAGTCATTAGAGCATTTATAACAGTTCATCTCTCATAAAAGAGCAGGCTCTAAAAATAGGGCAAGTCAAACAAGTTCAGCCTGTGAAGAAATATTTGCTCTCCGGGCAGTCAGATGTTCTGGGCAAAAGTGTGAACGCTTTTAAATATAACTGCCTGTACTTCAGGAATCGTGTAATGTGTGTTATGAAACCCCGTGTGGATGGAAAAGGAACTGTAAGTAAAAAATAACACAACTGAGACTGCTGTGCTTTCCCTGTTTAGACCTCCAGTGTTGTCCAAAAACTCTATAAAACATTTCAGTGAGCATTGCTGATGTTCCCTCTTCTCACACACATTTTTACACATCAACATTGTCACCAGCGTGAACTCTGAATGAACTTTCTTTAGGTTTCGTTATATTTGAGTTCATCCTCACTGCTGCATATTTATCAAACATATACATTTTATCACTTGCCAGTGACATCTTTTATTCACCCAGCCCTCCCCCTTTTTTCTTCTTTGCTGTAGCATCCAGTCCTGTTTTTCTGTGCCTGAGGGTTTGGAATAGCTGTGTGGAACAGTGACAGCTGTAAGGGAGTTCAAGTCTGGGGCAGAACGGGACCAAACCACACCCACTATCCAGCAGACTGGAGCAGAGTCAAGGGCAAGAATCTCCAACAGGTGCCCATTAAGCTCAGATTTGTATGCATTCAGACAGTAGCAGCCACCGGTGGGCAGACGGGCAGTGGTAAGAGTCAGCAGTTACAATGGTTTGCGATCATTAACTCTGACTTTTTAAGACCCCCCCGCCCCTCCTGCCATGAAATCATTACCATCAAAGCTCCCGCTTCCTTTATTTGTGCCCTTGCTGGGTTGCCACCTCTCTGCATGGAGCTGTGCCAGTATTTGGAAACAGAGAGTACACAGCTGGCTTTCTGACATGCTCATGCAGAATAGCTTTTGCACAACTCCCTTGGGAGTCAGAGGTGTGCGAGGGAGAGTATCATATATGTTTTGACAGCGCGCAGCAAAGGAGCTAATAATATGATTCCCTGTTCTAGTCATTGTTTCTCTGTAAGCATGTAATGTGATATTAGAATTACAAACCTTCTGCTATGTTTTATTATGTATTAAAAAGCTGTACTTTGTTATAGTGTAATGACAACTGAATAGGAAGTTAACGTTCATTATATATGTATGACATGTATGACTGTGACAAGCCAGAGGAGAATGGCCAAACCGCTTCTACAGAAGTTTAGTTTAGTTTAGTGCAATTGCCTTTAGCTACAACAATGGTGTGATGACTAGCCAAGCCATGCAGAAGACACACAAAGCATTGAACTTTGAAGGAGATGCGCTACAGCAGCAGAAGACCACACCAGGTGGGACTCCTGTCAGCTAAGAACAGCAAACTGAGGCTACATTATATCTTGACAAAGATGGAAAAACATTGCCTGGTCTGATGAGTCTTTATTTCTGTATTAACATTCAGATAGAAGGGTCAGAAAGTGGTGTAAAAAAATATGAAAGCACAGATTTAAACTGCCTTTTATCAACAGTACAGTGTGCTGGTTGTGTAATAGTGTGGGGCATATTTAACCATAGCCTACCTGAATATGATTGCCGACCATCTCCACCCCTTTATGAACACAGTGTACCCAAGTGCAAAAGCAAAATGGCCGGCGAGTATATTTGTTTAAATATAAATTGTATTTGGACATTCCACTAATTTGTACAAGGACGGAACAATGTCATATAGATATAACCATTTAAAGATTAAGCAACCTTCCATGCCTGTCCCTAGATTGAATTAGCTTTATAAAGAAAATTATAGGTAAGTGGTATACACTGTTGGCTCATTTACCTCATTGCTGCTGGTTGGCTGGGACCTCTATGTGGAGCTTGCACGTGCTTGGGTTTCCTCCAGCAGTCCAACTGGGAGGAAATTAGTTAAGTAGTGATTCTAAATTAGCCCCGTGTACCCTGGATAGGGGCTGGGATAGGCTCCAAACCCACCCTGCTAAGAAAAGTCACGCTTTGGACTGTATGTTTGCTAACTAAATAAAGGGTTTAAAGGAGGGAAACATCCTTCAAACCTGTATTATCCTAAAGACTGTCCTTCCGCTTATAATCAGCGAAATCAAAAACCTCGACAGAAAACTTCAATGTAGGCAATTCCACTTTTAGACCTATAAAATGATCTCTATAAGGAAAAATTAATAGCTGATCTAAGGTCGCATGAGACATCTGCATTCAGGACTTGAGTTAAACCTGCTTATACACACCAGGTTGGAGCTAAACGTCAGCCCGATATTTTTGAGCGTACAGCGCCCTCTGGTGTTCAGAAGGTTTAGTTACAACATAACGCCGGTGAAGGCGACTTGACGTAGAGGACAAAGTGTGTAACATGGGAGAGAATAAATATAAGAATATTTCAATACAGGGTTTGTGCAGATTTGATTTTAAAGAACTCGGTTTCTCTTTGCTTTTTAAAAAATTATATTTCAAAAATCATTCCTGGGTCGTAAACAGTTCAAAACTGTTGGGGAGACAGTTTATTTAGCCCGGATCATGAAAGACTCCTGAAATAAGGAAGTGGGCTCACCTTAGATCAGCACTCCAGAGGTGAGGGAGTGGCTACCTGCCCCTTCTGCTCGACTAACAGTGCGAGAGGCGAAGTGACGGGCCCAGGGCTCTCCGGGAGGAATTATACTTTCCAGAAAGCTTTTATTCTCAAAGGAGTTCAATCAGAATCAGGTAAGACTCAAAGATTAACTCGTGTTTATGTTTCTGTGAGCACAGAGGTTTCCAGATACTGCTGAACAAACCATTATGACTAATCCGAGTGTTTGCCATAGGCCCAAATTTACTGTACAAGTTAATAAAAGACTGATTGGCCAACATTTATACGGTTGCACAAGCTTGCAAATCTAGAATTTGTTTTATTCATTTTTATTCTTTGAACTATCCATAAACGTCAGTTTTTAAATATTTTCTGTAACTGATAGGGAAGAGAAAAAAATGTGAGGCTTGTGCAATTGTGTTTTCAGAATAAGCAGCTGAGTGTAACGGCAAATTGTGGAGTACTAGCTGCTGTTCATTATCAAAGCATGTCTGTGCAGGTGAGGAGGCAACCCGCCGCATTCCAGTGCCTGGGGTCATGACGTTGCAATATGCAGACCCTCAGCACAAATTTGTTGAGAGTAAGCCTGCCTATGTGCCTGCCTGCCTGCGCTGTCTTTCCACCAGGAACAGAGGTTACACAGTAACTGCTGTAGTTTTATCATCTCTACAGGAGAGGAATTAACTTTTTTTTTTTAAAATGTAACTGTCAGATATCAAGAGTAAGATTTTTTTCTAATATATATACACACACATAGTAAAAAAATACTTAAAAAAAAAAAAAGTCAGTAGGTAAGATAATGACCGGTGAGAGTTTTTCCGATATCAATTCCCAGAAACACCATGTGATGAGACTTGTCCAAGGAATGGATGTTGCTGTCAGGTGTGCATGTCATGACAGATTTTGGCAAACAGTGTCTTCCATATAAACAGCTGTTTGGCTGCTGCTGCTTTAGAAAGAAAGCTGTCAGAGGCTGTCAAAGAGAGTTGCAGAAACTTCAGGAGCAGGCAAATCAACAGTCTGGTACATTCTTAAAAAACAATGCACGCACTGGCCACCTCAGCAATACCAAAAGGCCTGCAAGACCACAGAAGATGACTAATGTGTGTGATGACAGGATTATTTCCATGGTTAAGACAAACAACTTCACAACATCTAAAGAAGTCAAGAACACATTCAGGGAGATAGGTGTATCATTGTCAGTATCTACTACCATGGAGGCGTCTACATGAATGTAAATACAGAGAGTTTACAACAAGGTGCAAACCAGCACCAGTGCAAACCGACAAGTTATTCAAGGCATTGAAATGGGATATTCTTCAACGGGCAAGTCAGTCAACCGAGCATGCTTTTCATTTATTAAAAGAAAAGAGGACATGCATCTCTCAGCAGTAATTTAAAACATATGGTTACTATCTTTATATAGAACCCTACATGTTTGCTATAATGCAGCAGTCATTTAGATGCATGCTGAACAGGAAAGTTTACAGCTAAAAGGTGAGGTTGAATGTAGTGAACAAACTTTAAATTACTGCAAATTATAAACTTGAAAACTTGAACAATGTTCAAGAAAGGCAGTGCCTAAACTCAAGATCGTGAAATAACAGCATTAAAAATTGCATATGAGGATTGGTATCTGTGACTCCGGTTGCAGCAGATGGCTCCCCCTCCCTGAGCCTGGTTCTGCTGGACGGTTCTTCCTGTTAAAAGGGAGTTTTTCCTTCCCACTGTCACTAACTGCTTGCTCAGGGAGGCTTTTTTGATTGATGGGTTTTTTCCCCCTGTTATTCCAGGGTCTTTACTTTGCAGTATAAAGTGCCTTGAGTTAACTCTTGTTGTGATTTGGTGCAAAATAAATAACACTGAATTGAACGGCAACTAGTGATATAATACTTACTAATGATCAATTAATTAAGGACAAAAAACCTACCATTATTTTTTCACATTTATATAAAACAGATCACTTCACAAGCTTGAACAAAGATGTTTAATCCTTAAAACGATGAAGACAGACTGTTTTTATTTCAAGCAGCTAACTGATTAATGAACTAGGAGTTGCAGCTTAAGTGTTACTGGTCTCACTCTGATGGGAGCATTCCAAATAGACTGAATGTAAACAGGAGTAAAGTTTTATATGCAAGCTTTATCTGAACTGCCATCATTTAAAGAGGCTTAAACTTTGCAAAAAGCCAGGTCATAGAAAAAAGTAAGTTTTCGCACAAAAAAATAAATGATAAAAATAATCAAAAGAACCTTACAGTGTGTTAGACATTCCCCAGCTGCGTGGTGCTGGCCATAATTTCTCTGAGACCTACTGCATTGCAGAATCAGTTTAGCGTTTCTGTATACCCTCCACTGTCCTCTAAGTGCAGCCATGTTTAACTTTTCTGCCTTGCCACTCATTTTCTTGTGGAATTTCCTTCTCATTCATCAGCGTCCGTACGCCCTCCTTAGTTGATGCTGTTTTCATTAGATCCCAGCAGAATAATAGCGGAGACATACAGCAGTAACTCCTCTAGATAATTGTCTGCGGTAATGAATATTTCCACTTATTGTCCCACTGAGGCCTCTGTTGTGGATGAGTGTTGAAAGAGTTAGTTCACTCCACCTCGCTCTCAGTTTGTGTTAAAAAAAAAAAAAATCTCCCTCGAGAGAACAGTCGTTACCATAACAACTCAAGTGCCAGCATGACAGTGTGTGAGTGGCAACAACACCGTGTGCCTGGCAAGTGTCGCTTTTGTTCACTTATGAACCAAAAAACTTAAAAAAAAAAAACCCAGAGTGTTTGTACAAACAATCAGAATAAAAGACTTCATGGTTGTCTGTGATTTTACTTGGGGATTTTTTAAAAAGTGTGTGTTTGTGTGTGTGTATGTTTACTTTTTTTGAGAGCTCATTCTGCCTGACATTACTGTCCTTGTCTAGAATTGGATGGCTCTTTTTCTATGATCAAGAGAGCTCACTGCCATTAAAACACAGGACCTTACTTTGAGGTATCTGAACATTATTTCTATATTTATTAATTCATCATTGATATATTAATCTAATCTATCTGATTGTAAAATGAGCAAAGAAAGGCAACAAATCTAACCTGTCATTTTGTGGAAGATTATTTTTGTTAATGATTGAACTGAGACTTGTTTTCTTCATTAATTGTAAAAAAAAATGTGGCAAATTCCTTTCATCACAATAATTCAAAACCTATAAAAAAGCGTAGTTTTTTTTTTTTCTACCATCAGTCTGAAACTCAGAAGGAAGTAATCTGCAGTTACATAAGAGGAACTGAAATCATTAAAAAGCTATAAATTGGTCTATCTGAGTGACACAAGTGCTCAGTTGACTATATTTGTGTGTTGCCAGGTTTTTGTTTCTTTTTATTAATTGTGACTCAATGCCAAGAAACAAAAAGTTTTTGTTAACACTCGCCTCTTTCCAGAATTAGTTTGCTTGGCTTTTAAAGCCAGTCGTTATACTTGGTAAGAAGCCCAGTTTAAACAGGGACCTGTCCATGTCTGTGCCTCGTTGTTCCTGATTTTGGTGTTGAAGTGTTAAAAACTAAATCTAGTCTCACACGCTTGCCCAATAAGGTGTTCAAGACCTTACGACAACCAGTGGTCTTGTTTCAGTGATCTTTTTTCTGTCCTTTTGTTGCTGTTGTTTTTGACAATATGACGTCAAACCCTTCACGCTATACTGTGTAAGCCTTATGCAAATATTTTGTCACAAAGGATTTTGCAATGTTGTCTGGCCATTTCTATCAGTATGTAATGTATAGGTTTACTGACTGCAATCAGTGGAATCCACATGTTCAGTCCATGGATGCTTTTTCTTGGAAGTAATTTTAAATTTCACTCTATCTCCTGGAACCCCTCTTTCAGGCCGCCCACACCCAGGTGATGGTGTAACATGCCGCCTTTGCTTCACACTCATCTTCTCTTTTTCTTTTCCACAAATACACA
>VUQG01018424.1:8319-23336 GCA_015106755.1 Etia nguti
CCACGGTTCAGTGACTCCAGTCAGCTATCGGCCAATCGAAGCAGCCACCCCTCTAACTCCAGCATACACGTGGAAGATTCTCCTGAAGTGACATAAAGAAGCTGAAGTCAAGCTCAGCAAACAGCTAGCAGTTGCAGGAGCTGGGGTCAAAGCAAAGAGGCCACTCGACCAATAACACCAGCAGAGACGGTATCAAGGACAACCGGACTTTGCAATATTTCCTGAGTTTATCTCAAGTTCACTGTCGGGAAAATATCTTTCTAAATTATGTCTCAAAAATCTGTTTTATGCAAAGGATAAAACTGCTAATGGACAGCACACTATTGTGCATCAAATCCTCATCGGCGGCCGTGAGAGGAAAACCCCCGCGCAGCACAGCCACACGCCTGTGGGGGCGTGACCTGCCCGGTCATCCAATGAAATGTGGCCTCCATCTCTGGTCTGCGATGAGCCAACACTGCGTGGTTTGTGACTGATTTGATTTATTGTAATCAGAAGTCTAATCATATATTAACATGGTACTAGTGGCTATTATCTACTCCCATTAATGCTGAACCACTATAATTCAAAGAACATGTTTAAGCTAAAAATTTATAGAAGGAAAGATCAAACAAATCTGTGATTCTAGAAGGTTTGAAATATTAGGAGGTAAAAGTAAAAGACTCCAGCATGGTTATCTCTGCAGCAGAGTGTAAACGGCTTTATTTCTGCTGTTCAGTCGGATATTTTAATGTGGATTACTCACTTTTAGAGCCTCAAGTGGCCATGAGAGGAAGTGCAGTTTTTAGCGCTTCCGTGTCGGCTTCATGTTTGAGCTGCTCCATCTCTCTGTGTCTCTGTGCTGTCTGAGCTCTTTGGTTTTTGTTATCCTGATGAATAAACTGCGGTTTTAAGAGCCTTTGATGCATATTTTCCATTATTTTCCGATTAATCGTGATGATTATTTCTAGATTTATCTGTGCTGACTTGAACTGATGGAAATGAACTGTTAGTTGCTGCCTCCTCTGTACAGAATTTCATGGAAATCCATCCAATAGCTGTTGTGAGTTTCAGTCTGGCGTTGCCATCCCTAGAGCCATGCTGCTAGCGTAGCTAAAAATAATCAGGCAGCAGAGAGACCCGTTACTGAGCCTTCAGTCCAACAGAAACGATCACAGATCTGACAGAGACGACTGCATCCTCAGGTCTGTGCGACAAATCGCAACAAATGTGGCCAGACACAAGTAGCTGAATTAACTTAATCAATCAACTTAAATCATCACAAAAAACCTCTAACTTCTTTATCTTAATATTTCTTTGGCCTGTTTTCCACTCGGTATCAGTGTTCACCCCTTTACCTGCTCTTTGTTCTTTGCTCACAGCCATAATTTGATTTCCTCTCAGGGATTCAGAAAGTTCATCTCGTCTTATCGCAGGACAGCGATCTCATTTATGTCCACTCATTCATTAGAAGGTGGTATGACAGAAAAATAGAAATCAATATCACAACACTATTATATCCAGCATCATTAATCTTAACGACAGCCACGAGGTAGCCCCGAGGAGCGACTGTGCAGCGGAGCAGTTTGGAGGTCTATTTCAGGAGGCAGCCGAAACCATTTGGCTGGCTCGCTTTCGTCCAGCATCGTTGCCCTCTGCTCCCTCTGAAGCAGGATGAATCATGGCTGTGTGTGTGTGTGTGTGTGTGTGTGAGAAGGAGGATGAATCCAAATAACAAACGAAGAATTAGTCAGATTAGTAAAGCAGTCTTTAAAAGCATGCTTCTTCTGACCAGTGCTGAGAAAAAATTGGCGTTCAAAGAAAGTTCAGAGTGATTTTCTACTCGATTTTCCTGCTGCAGAGGTCTTCTACAATTTTCACTGTAATAGGACATTACTCACCCTGTACTCCAAAAGGAAGACGATCACAGAGGCGAGGAAGGAGTGACTACACCATCTGAGAGGCATTTCAAACATTAGCACATAATACGTTCCTCCTCTGCCTTTTTAGTTTTCATCTTCACGTCATTTTCTCACTTTTCACTTGCCTCACCTGCTGACTGGGTGAGGGCTGGTTCTGTTGGAGGAGCGTTCCCGTTAAAAGGGACTTTCTTCCTCCCCACAGTCGATAAGTGCTTCTCATGGGGTGGAGAGAGTTTACTTTACAATACGTGCTGATGGGAACTGCCACTGTTTAACTGAACTGAATTAATAGAATGGGGAATAAACTTGAAAGCACTGAAGTTTTTCTTGCACACTTTTATTGCTTCACAATTTAAAAACGGAACATTTAAGACATCAAAGCATTTAAAAAATGATCCATGAGCATCGTATTTATAATTTAATAATCTGCGCTCTCCAACTTCCATACAGTTATGTTTCACACAGACCCCATCACTATGAATCACTTTCAGTGTATTTTATTTAACTCTTTTCATCCAGGTTATAAAACCTCAGCTTCATCTGATCAACACTGAAAGCAACATTTACTTTACATACGTCACAACTCTCATGCTCCATAAAACATTTTCTAATAAAAAACACAAAGTGTGTATTTTTGTCATCATTATATTGTTAAACACACCAGAGGCTCCTGGGGTAAAAAGTTCCCACTGGGTGTGAAACTGTATCAAACTGCAGTCTCTGTGGTTTTATCTGTGCAATGAGCCTCCGAGCAGATGCTGCGGTTTGCATTTTTTGTTTGGAAATTCATGGCAGTTGAGCATTTATCATCTTTTAGCCAGCTAATTATTCACCACTATGCACCTACTGTAATGTCCAGCCCTTCAAACAGGAACAGATATCATTTGTGAAACCCTAATAGGCTCTTTTCATGTTTTAGTAACAATCTGACACACAGGGTTGGTGACATCATGAGAGAACAGATTGATGAACGGCCTCCTGCTGGTTAAAGGAGCTGTCTGGAGAGAAAACAAAACTGTGAGCTCAGCGCTGAGGGAGTCGAGGGCAACACGTCACCATCGCCACAGACGACGAGCGGCTCGGAGGACAAAGGTCAGAGAAGGTGAGACTTCACAGAAACAAACGTACAAGTGAGATCAGGAAGAAACGTACGTTTCTCTTCTTCTGGGTAGACAGTTGTTTAACTTATCCAGCTCACCACTGAGTGTGGCCATGGCAACCACAGCACTTCCTGTGGTTTTCAAATAAGCTCAGAAGAGATGAGTGTTTGCTATCCAACCAGCATGAAAATTAAACAACCGGCAGCTGAAGAACAGGAAAAGGTACCGAAACCGGGGGCTGAAGGTGAAGTGGGCTTTTCCTTACTTCCTGTCGTATATCTCCTGTTCCAGTGGTGGGTGTTCGAATTAAACATGATCAAAGTCGCTAATAATGAGGCCAATGGGTGTGTACAGCAATCTTTGTGAGCCAAAAGCTCCTCTAAACACTCAGTCAGCTCCCAGCACAAGCTCTGGGCTGCTGATGACCATATCAGGGACACGTGGTCTCAGTGACATCACACAGGTTCAAGAGTGGAAAGTACACACTGCCTCAAAGATGGACTTAGTCACTATGAGACCATCCGCTGTTTTGGGGAGTCCTGTTCTTGGAGTCTCAGCGTGATGCAGATCAGACTGTGAAACTGAAGGACACTGTATGCTCACACAGAAGCACACCCTGCTTGGTCATCCTTCTGGACTCTAATGGGGCCGTCTTTAAAAAAAACCCAACACCACGTTTTTTTTCCATAAGAGCTGAAACCCGCAACTGAGACAACAAACCCAAAGATTTTACTTCAGTGAGGATCAGATGAGAAGTCGGTTCATCCTATCAGAAACAACCTAGCTGCTTTTTACAACCAGAGAAGCTGCCCCCTGCTGGCTATTAAAAATAATACAGAAATAATGTGCACTTTTTCAGACCTTTGTGTTGTCTCCATCTTTTCCACACAGTCAATTAAGCCTGAGCTTTTGTCATACAGGCATAATTTGGAACTTTTGCCATTTTTACTATGAATATCCAGCATGGGAACGGCATTTACATGGCAGAAAAACAAAAAGGCAAAGCAGAATAGACCCCTTTCAATAAGAATTCATCATGAAAACAACCAAAGGTAACAGCATTTAGTTTATTTTCCACAGCAAACACTCCAAACGTCGTCTGAATTTGATTCAGAGTGTTTTCAATACATCTCCCCCAGTGCTTCTAATGACAGGGGCGGGTTCAAAAAGCCCTCGACATGTTGCTGTGAACTGCTTTTATTCAGCTGGGTGGAGATCAGATGACAGAAGGCCACTTCACATGACTCACATCTACTTTCATTCCTATTGTGTTCGTCTCCTCACGTTTCCTCCTGCTTTTCTCTGTTCAGCCTGACGCTGAATATGCTAGACGCTCCACAGGATGACAGGTTGTCATGTCTTTTTGCTCTAGTGGTGTTTTTTTTTTTTGGCATCGCTTGGTGTTGTTGACGTGTGTTGGCCACTTTGTCGACTGATCCTCGGTGCTGCTAAAAATAACTACTCTCTCTGTCTTCTGTTCACAAGTGGCACTGTTGCCAAAACACTACCTGCATCAATTCAGCAGAGTCACTGCGGGTCACCGGCTGCACACGCTGCTGCCGCTGCCTGCTGCAGGAAGCGACCACACGCCACCGACTGATGGCTGAGCCTCAAAACAAGCCTCTGTTTGTGCCGATGAAGGGCGTTGGCCAGAACGAAGAAGAGGATGGGTAGGAAAGAGGAAGGGGTAGGAGGAGGCCAGAGATTCAAAAGCACCAACAAGGAAAAAAAACAGGGAGAGGAAAGAGACTAAGGGGCCGGATTTTACGAGGACAGAGAAGAAAAAATAAGAGGAGGAGAAAGGGAGTACTACGGCAGGAGGTTAAAGAAGGATGATGATGACGAAGGAGGGGCGAAGAAAAGGCAGGATAGAGGCAAGACAGGACGAATGAGGAGGAGGGGCATGAGGAAGAGGTTGTTTAGATGATGAGAAGGAAAAAAAGATGTTAACAAGGAGGATGTGGAGAAAGGATTGTAAATGAAAGGAAAGGCAGAGAGAAAGGAGGAGGAGGCAACATAAAGATGGGGGCTTGGTGGTGAGAAAGACGTGAAGAAGAAAAGAGGAGGGAAGACGCTGGAGGGAAAATGGAGGACAGATAATGAGAGATGAGGAGACGAAAAAGTGGACATGCTTAGAGAAGGTCGAGATGATGGACTGGGTGGTGCTTCGATTTAACTATAATTTACCCTGGAAGTGGTTTATTCCACTTCCAACTCTTTGTTTATTTATTTATTTTGTGATGATATCTGCTCGAGAGATGGCTTGCCGTTGCTAGGAGCTGTTTTCATACCTTTGAAATTATTTTTATTGCTGTAAATTCCGTCAAAACACGTTTCAGCCACGCACATTGCTGTGGTGTCTTCTGTGGATATGAATGACGTGGAGTTGTTTAACAGCAGCATCGAAATAAAACTCCAGGGAGACGTTTCACTCTCTGAAAGGTTCCTGCTTGGAAGTGATCTTTTGTGAGGGTTTGGGAACTTTTTACATCATACTGAATGCTTTTTTATTTAGCGTATTGATCGGTGACACAAAAACCTTATTTATATACCGCCAATTCACCTTATATATGCCAGGGTAAAAACCCAACAACATCGAAAAGAGAGAACCTCAACAATCATACTACTGAACAACACACAGCAACAGTAGGAAGAAAGAAGTCCCTTTTAATCTGGAGCAGAACCCGCCAATCACTGGCTGGCAGTTGAGGGGAAAGATGGCGACACAAGCATAACAGTTTGAAACTTAATCTTAAAAGTAGAGAGGTTGTCTTGTCTCTTGAATCCAAAGGAATTGGGTCTCTACTCTGATATAGAGGAAATAATGTCATAAAAGAGTTGCCATCACTTTAACTAACCCCGGTCATTGCTTTGTAGTGTAGCAGTCTTTTAATACATAAAGACTCACATACACAGAGCCTGGTCAGTGTCCCCGACTCCTTGTGGTTGCTGGGGAAAAAGACTGCTGTAGTTTGAGCCATGGCTGGCATGGAAGATGGCAACATGTCTGCAAACACTCACTAACTACTCGCTAAGTAGTCGTGCAAAGAGTATGACACAAAGTGGGAACAGAAACTGCTCTCTTTCAAACTAAAAGTTGTGTCGCTTGAAACATGTTTTGATGGTAAGGTACAGCTTTTATTTTGAAGGTGAACATATCCAGGTTTTTGGTAAGCTTTGTACATTAGTCTTCATTATTTTCTTGGAAAGTTCTCATGGAACTAAGAGTACTGTGCAGGAATGTGTAATTAGTGATTCATTCTAAATGTAAATGAATTTACTCTGTGCTGCAGGTGACTGGTTGGATGCAGGTGATGTTGTGCTAAGCTGCTAGATGATGAAAACTGCTCGCTGCCTGACAGCACTAATCCTGCCTTCACAGCTCTAAATGGCTGAAGCTCACAGAAAGAAAAGCACAAAATAGGTTGCTGTGGTCCAGAAAACATTTGATGTCATGAAATATTTCACCTTGAAGCTCATAGTTCAGTTTTCTATCAGGAGAAGGTGTCTGCAAAATCCTCCATGATTTAAGTTAAGCACAACACATGTTGACCTCCTGTATGCAAAAATGCAGTCTACACAAACACACGCACACACACACACACAAAAGTAGTGGGCGTGATTCTCGGGTCTATTTCTGAGCTGACAAGTCAGATGAATTTCAGGTGAGAACGTGAGCGTGTGTTTAACGGTGATGAGTCATAAAAGAAAAAAAAACAGATTCAGATCGATTACCACAAATCTCTCGTGAAATTGTCGCTGTAAGCGCTCCTATTCTGTAAAACGCTCGGTGAATCACTACCAGCATTAAAAGGTAAACGTTCTGCTCAATAACAGGACATCTCAGAGTCATTATTTAATTATGTGTTTGACAAAATAATGTCAAATCTATAATGTTGCACTCAACCTTTCGGATACGTTATTATCGCTGTATTTTATGGGTCATAGTCTCCTTTTTATTTCCAAAGAATCTGAAAACTGATATGCAAGTCTAATTTCCACAGTTCCCGTAGAGGAAAGTGCCACTAATTACAGAGAAAACCAGCACTCGGTCAAACCACGCACCAATTCACTCATTAACCCTTTTGAACCCACAGTTTTCACTTCCTGTAATTATATATGTCCTGCAGAGTTTCTGGAATTTTTTGTCGGGTATGCCGTGTATCTGGTAGGATGGAAAATTCAGCAGTTATATCACATTCAGCACGTAAACTGAAGGTAGGCTTTCAGATTTTTCTCTGTAACCAGTCAAACCAGTGATATGAACTAAAGTCCAGGACTAGTAAGACCGCTGATCAGTCACCATATAAACCACTAAACATCAGCTCAGGTCAGATGAGACATAAAAATTTGATCACTTGTTCTGAAACCTTTTACATTTTAATCAAAAATAAGACAAATAGTAAGAATGACCAATGATTTTAGGATAATTTGTAAAGCCTGAAGTCTGTAACCTTGTATGTAAAATTCTGCAGATTCAATTAGCAAACCAATGTTGCAGTTAAATAAATAATATAAATGATCATTTAATGAACAGTTCATTCAGGTTTATCTATATGGCACTGAGTCACAACAATAGCTGACTCCAGGTGCTAAACAGACCATGAAAGTTCACTCAAACATCAAAGAAACAAAAAGCTTTTTTAAAAACTGGACAATAGCATCTGTTGGATTGTGCATGAATGACTTCCTCGAGCTTTTTCCCTGGGTCATGGCTCGTGTGCATTATGAGCGATTTGATATTTGTAGCCACTGAACAATTAGCGTTCTTATATTTGGACACTGGTGTCTGTCTCCACTTTAGGTTGTTGCCTGATTCTGAAGTTGTTACTACAATAAAATGCATTTTATTACTTAATTAATTTTAAGCTGAACTGGTAAGGTGGATCAATAAGGCTTTTATATTTAACGGTTTTCTGCCCAAATTTCTCTCATTCACATCAGCTTTTTCTGTTAACTTTCAGTGAAAAACGTGGAGCTCCACAAGGCTCCGTTCTCAGGCTTCTACTGTTCAGCTCCAACGCGCTGTCTCCAGCTCAGATTGTAAGACTGGGGGCACTGATATTTGTGGATTAGAAATGTATAAAAGAATATCGTCAGTATAGATGATAGATGATGCTCATCATCATGCAAGTTAATGGGAGAAATTGTGGACTTTTCATTGTCCAGTACTGATGGCCAATGGTTCTATAGTTATAGCATATAAGAAAGTAGAGAGGATAATCTTGACACATACCACAATGAATTTTAAAAGGTGGAGAAATGTTCTGATTGGTAATGACTGAGGCTGTCAGGTTACAGTAAATTATTTCAATTTTTTTATTTTTTTATATGTAGGTCAGAAACCAGTTCAATTCAGTTCATTTTTATTCATATGGTGCTAAATCACAACAATAGTCAATAACTCAAAAACAAACAATGAATACATTCCAGCTGAGACTGTAAAAGACTATAAAAATATCACCAAGTCGTCGGCATCCCGTAATAACACATGCTCTCAGGAAATCACTTACTGGATGTGGAAACATTTGGTCCAACTAAACAAAACTGAAATAGCTTTTGGTATCAAGTAAGAATAATCAAAAGTCGATGCAAACAGATCCAGAAATATTGTGGGTCTGAATCATCCACTGTAAGACAAAAACAGCAGTTAGTGGATTCTCTCCTGTTTCCAAACGTGGCCTAATTTTCCTTTTTGGGTTTTGGAAGTGTTCTCTGTCAGCGTTTGAAGGTTCGCCCAACTGATCCTGGTACAGTTCCTGGACAGCTACTCCACACTGAAAAGTAGGTCACATAATGATTACCTGAGCTAAACTAATTCAGTGTAATGCATGTGACGCTAGAGTGACTTTCCTTTCAAAGTAAAAATGTTTTAAAACCTGAAAGTGTTCACCGACGCTACTGTTTCACATCTGATGACACAGACGTACTTTCTAATTTCACTAAAATCATCCAGTGTGTGACTGACCAATAAACAGAGACACACATCACACCCCCTCATCACTAACACCGGTTTGTTATGTATAAAATGTGGGGGAGTGGAAACATTTGGACCGCAGAGACCCATGTAGCTCATCATACTTTGTAATGTCTTTAAATGGCTTCCAGGTGGTGGAGCAGCCTCCAGCGGCCATGTTGGGAGTCCCACGCACCTGAATGACTGTAGATGACATCCTTGAGTATAGATCTGTGTGTATTTGCAACAGGGATGAGAATCGAGAACCGGTTCTGTAAAACAGAATGTCTTTGATATGCTGCTTAGAGATGGTGGTGACTCTCCAAATGAAGCCAATGAGAATCGATAAGTGAGATCAATAATGGAATCGCCAAATTCTTATCAATTCCCATCCCTAATTTGGAAAGGTATTGATGACTTTAAAACCCAATTTTACCAAATTGTGGTGGCGTTGGGTTGTGTAAAAGTTAATTTGTAATTATAAAAGCAGCTTTCCTCCTTTTGATGCAACTCTGGGGACAACAGCTATCGTTTCATCACAAGCATCCAAGTAGAATAAATAAATGAACAGCTATCAGCACTAACAGCTAATGGTCAGCGCTGCTCATCGGGGAAATGAGCCTGAGTCTTCAGTGCCTCTCTGCATTTAAATGTGCACACGGCTGACACACAGTCTGTTTATGAGGAAACAATAAGGAGGCAAAGCAGAGCTATGCTTCTCATTTCCAGCTACATTTTTTTAATACTTGGCTTCTACAAGAGCAGCCTCGTATTAGTCACAGTTATTGAATTAAGTTCATCTTGTACTCAGCCGTCAGTTTATTCTCCTACACAAGCTCCTCCCCATTTAGTCAAGCTTTGAGCATCAGGTGGGCGAGGCTTCTGGGCTAGTTACCTGAGATGACCATATAAAGATATCCCCTCTCTATGATGTCACACAGATCCAACAGTAGAAAAAAAAAACCCCCTGCAGGAAACATATTTGGAGCCGTCTGCAGCCTGAGCATTCACCTCACGGGGATGAGAAGAGCATCAACGCTCCTATTTGAAACCATGTTTAATATGACCGTTCACAGAGTCCCTCGCAAGTGTTTGGTCCACTCATTGATGACCTGCTTGGGTCACAGTGGCAGTTTCAATCAACCGCAGACTCAGCTGTTAAATTAAACTCAGTAAAGCTCAGAGTATCAGGTAACAGTCGACAGAGAACAAGCTTCCTGTTCTACCCAGGCAGCAAGGACGCCTGAACCAAACGGGATATTTAAGTAGTGTGAAAGCATCTGACACAGACACCCTCCTGCTGGGTGCTACATGACACCCAGTGGACGCACACAAAGGAGACTTTAAGACAAAAGCCCATTAACCATTTTTAGTCATCACAAACACAGATGATAACCATATTAGCAGATATGTGTGATGTGTGTCTAATAAGTGAGGTAGGTTAAATCATTGCAAATGAGTTTAAATATGACTTACTGCTCTACTTATAACTATATGTACGTTATTTTCGTGATAAAGGTGGGAAATAATTAACCCCACAGTGTTTTCCTGTCCCCTCCTTTGAGCTTCACACATGCAGCTCTGTTATTCTTTCCAGACCACCACATAATGAGCCGTTAGTGTTACAGCAGC
Source organism: Etia nguti (assembly GCA_015106755.1). Lineage (NCBI taxonomy): Eukaryota > Metazoa > Chordata > Actinopteri > Cichliformes > Cichlidae > Etia > Etia nguti. The sequence continues at coordinate 18,909 of VUQG01018424.1, forward strand.
AGAACAAAAAGAATTACACACAACTTTAAATTTGACCTTCCCCGTCCACCCACACCTGCACACAATGTTACACACGATGTCCTGACCCGAGTCTCTCAACACTGTCAACACTTTATTCATGTGTGAACACATTTCAGGAATGGAGGACTAAGTGAAATGGAGATCCATGGTTCAGGCACATGCCTGAAACAAATGCTTTTAAATGACCCTTTGGCACCAAGTTTGAGCTTCATCTTTTGACCCAAAGTCTTTTCTTAAAAGTAACCATGTAGCTTTTAGCCCTAAACCAGGGACTGAAGACATGACGCCAGCAGCATCTGGCTCAATAGCAGAAAGTCTATGCGACACAGTGTTTTTGTAGCGTTTTGAAGCCATTTTGGTTATTTTGTTTCCTTGCGGTCGTTTCTTTACAACAAGAACTGTTTAACTAGCTCAGAAGCCTACTGGCCCTCCTTCTTCAGGGGTCTTTGCTTGCTACACCCATGCAATAATCCATCCACAAGTCTGTGTGACGCGTGATGCTGACGGCCAGCTAGAAGCTTAAACTGAAACCTTATACATGGCTCTCAGAACCAGAGAGATGCAGCATCGTGTTTATGGGAACTGCAGCGACAGACTGGTGGAATATTTAGACTCTGATTCAGTCATGTTTTCCTGCAACGTTGGTTCATTTTTACCTGCACTTGGAGGGTTGGCGGGTGTTAATTTCAGGCTAACTGCTGTCGTCATGCTTAGCCAATTATTTTCTCACTATATTTAAACACACAAACACACATCTGAGCACCTTCTGGCTGTTCTGGGGGTGTTTGAAGCCCACAAAATACTGCAGAGCACAAAACACTGATTAATCTCCCTCTCTCGCTCTCACACACACATTTTACAAGCCACAGTTGTAGCAGTGCGGGCTGTTTATGTGAGCCCATCTCTCCTCTTCTGCTGCAGTAAAGCTGGTCGTTGTGTGTGCATAGGATCTGAGCTGAGCAGACATAATAAGCCCTGATCATCCACCCACAGCCCTCCACACACACACACACACACACACACGCACACACACACACACACACACAGATACTGTATAGTGCAGGGTAGTTAGCATTTTGCTGCATCATGTCTCAGTCTGTCTGAGGAAACAGGAGAAGCAGAGAGAAAGACTCAACACTGAACCTGCCAAAAACACTTTTCTATCCAACACAACGAGACTGTGATGACCTCAGGCCTCTGCTGTCCATTACTTCCACTGTTTTCATCATTAGGACATTTTCCAGTATTTTGGGTCTGTCAGCAGAGATGTCAAGTCAGGCAGGGTTGATTATAGCAGCAATACATAATCTTGATAAGTACACAGTGAAAAAACTTTCAGGGAACTTCATATACAATGAAGACGAAAAGTGAAAAGAATCAAAGGTGGAGGTGGTGGAGCACACAGGGTTGTCCAGTTGGGTGTTTTGCCTGTTAGGCCTGTGCACAGCTCATGTCCTGTCTAAGCTGCTAATTTTGGACTTTTTTGCGTTGAACTGAGAAACAGTGCACTTTTCCACTTTAACGTCATGTTAGAAAAAAAACTTGCTCCCATTTGCAAACGGCTCCTGAAGCTCGGCATGTCTATTTAAGACTACTCAAGGGGTAAGCAGCTAAAATGGGACCTTAGGGGGTCCCGACCAATCAGCAGTATTTGAGGTGTTGGCAGTGAGATCACCCTCATGACCCCAAATCCAAGCTGTGACTGATTATCACTACAGAAACCAGATTAATCAAACACATCGACAGAGTGATGGCTGATGTGAAGAGAGAGTGGCTCTATTGTTGGAGTCAGTGCCATGAAGAGAACCTGAGAGTTGGAGGTTCCTGTTGGACGATCAGTGTAGAATCACACTCTGTGACTGATGTTCAGACAGCTGTGAGAAGGTGAGACAAATCCTCAGAAACCTGACGCGTGATCTGAGTCTGATGAGTTCAGAAAGAGAAATCCAAACTTAAATGCTCCATCAGCAGAGAGAGAAACGGTTTATACTGAACCCTAAAATGCTGTAACCCAAAAGCCTGAACACAGACAGCTTCTTTTACCTATTGATTTTTTGATTCCTACTATGAATGACAGTGAAATTAAACTCGTTCCAAAGAGCTCCAGAGCCAAATGAATATCCTGACCACTCACTCACATGTTGTTAAACTAGAAGTCATTTTGTAAGAGCTGCTGGCGCTTCAATGAACGTCTTCAAAGCTTTATTTACTACTCTAACAAACCAGCCAACGTGTAAATATCGCTGCTTTGGATATGACGTCAGCATGTAAGTCAAAATCAAAAGAAGCTTTGAAAAATCTCATTACAACAAACTTTATTTCCCTCTTCCTGTTTTCATCTCAGATCTACTGAGATCAAGGTTAAAAACAAAAGCTGCATCATAAACGGAAAAACTAAATCAACGTGAGAGTAAAAGAGAAATTTGGTTTTTATTCCCTCCAGGTTATAAAACTGTCGTTCTTCTCTCCTCTAGTGTGGTAGGATGTTTCTCTAAACTGGTGATGTGCCCTATCTGACAGAAACAACACACCAACTGTTCCACTGCCCCACAGAGTCTTAGTAATGTCCTCCTGTTTCTTAAACAACATATTCTCTGTGTGCTAGCTACACCTGCTCAGCTGCTCAGGAACACATTTCTGATCAGACAACCGTACGGCAGCAAATCAATGCATTTAGGCGCGTAGACGTGGTAAAGACGACCTGCTGAAGTTCAAATTGAGCATCAGAACGAGGAAGAAACTTGATTTAAGTGACTCTGAACACTGGGTTTGACCTAAACAACATGGAGCCATCCAGCCTTGTATCAACCAGCAGAGCACCTTTGGGATGTGGTGGAACGGGGGATCGTCAGGCATGTGCAGCTGACAAATCTGCAGCGGCTGTGTGACGCTCACATGTCAGTACGGACCAAAACGACTGAGGAATGCTTCCATCACCTTTTGCAGCTCTGAAGACAAAAGGAAGTCTAACCTGGTACGAGCTAGGCATACCTAATAAAGTGGCTAGTCAGTGTTATATGTTAGCTGTTGTGTTGTTGAGGTCAGTAATAGTTGTTTTTTTTCTTCTTTTTTTTTTAAATCCGTCTTTCAGTGTCTCCAAAGAGAGATTTCAATTTCTGGTTAAATAACAGCTAAATAAAGAACAAACATAATACAGCACGTATTCATGAGGATTTTCTCCCACAGGCGTGGAGTCAAAGCAGAGCAGAACTCTGCACAAACCCCGTCCAGACCATAATGAATTTGCTGTTGATATTCAGTGTCCCTGAAGGATCGAATGCTACCCGTAGCATCAAAAATCAGAGCCTAAAATATCATCATGCATATTAACACATCACCTTCCTGCTCCCCAGAGGATGCACCATTCATATTCAATTGGACTAATAGCTTGTCTTCAAGCTTTGCATCCTCTGCTCTGCTGCATGTAAGGCTCAAACAGGAGCCAAGGCCTCAGCATGTTCCTTCTTACGCAGGATAATAATGTCTGTAACGAGCGCAGCAGCCTGTAGGATCCTTCGCCCTGCAGCGCCCGTCCCGCTCGGCGTTTCTCACAGGCCTTACAGCCCGAGCGTGTCCCAGAAAGCCTGAGCGAGGAGTCGGGTCAAAATCAGCTCGGAGGTTTCTAGGCAACAGCCTCGCTCCTCATGGGATTAAAGCAACAATGCCGCTGAGTCAACTCCTTCAGCAACACTCCTCCAACAGCCTGCATGACTCAGTTTATGTCTTTTCTTCCTCAACACTCCCACTGGCAGAGCAGAGAGCTAATGAACCGCAGCACTGCTGGGGCTGAGGGCCGGATTCCCACCTGTGCTGCCAGGGCGAACACGACTCCTCTACAGTACTGAAACGAAGCTACGCCGTGGATTCTCAGATCAGCAACAACACAAAACCGCGGCTCTAATGTCTCAATAAGAGTTCCTGAAAGGAGCAAAAGTACATGAAGGAAGCAGCGATTAAACACAGTCCTACTCCGAGAACAGCGCACATCTGTTCTGACAAAAACAACTCAGCAAGTGTCCTCCGACTTCACCCGACTGTGGACAAACAAACCATGCTTTACTTTATTTCATATTGTGCAGAAACGCAGCTAAAAACAACATAACATTGCATTAACAGAGTGGTGGTGGACAAACAGAAGAAGACGGCCGTAGCGATACCGAATGACAGCAAGATCAGGAAGAAGGAACACGAGAAACTTGAGAAGTACCAAGGGCTCAGAGAAGAGCTCGAGAAGATGTGGAGGGTGAAGGTAACGATGGTCCCAGTGGTAATCGGAGCACTAGGTGCGGTGGGCAGGGATAGCTCAGTAGGTAGAGTGGTGGCCCCATGATCTGAAGGTCGGGGGTTCGATTCCCCTGAACAGCTACCCTGAGGTACTCCTGAGCAAGGTACCGTCCCTACACGCTG
>VUQG01018425.1:0-15641 GCA_015106755.1 Etia nguti
CGGAGTGAAGGAGGCCATTTACATGAAAAGGGAAAGACCATCTCTGAATCGAGGAGGGGGCCTAAGGGTACATCTTTCGCCATCTTACAATGCTGTGATTGCAGCCATTCCCCAACTCTCTGTGAATGGTCTCATGGCCATTGATCAGTGGGCTTTGATCAGTGGGTTTTGGTCGGTGGTTGTTGATCAATGGTCATGAGAATTTGCATAATTAAGATTAAGGAACTGCCCTCCCAGCCCATTGTTCCTTCAGTGGGCTGGTTTCAGTCGTTATGCAAATGTACTGTTTATAAGATTGGGGAAACCTGCAGTCAGCTGAGACTGAAGAAGTCACTTGGATGAGTGACGAAACGTTTCTCCCACAAAACGCTACGTCCAGATGAACAGAATCAACTTTTGGAGATTTACTTTCCTGGATGATTGAGAATGCATCAAGACGTTTACATATAGGCATCACTGTAAGTAATCCAGAAACAGCACCTCGACCAGAAAGATAAACCTGAGCTGTTAGTGTACTCACATTACTTCACCTGTCTCTGCACAAATTTTTAGACTTCATACATCCTTAAAATATTTGAGTAAGGCTTATTCTTATTTCTTATTTCTTCCTGATTTGAGCTGAAAAATATCTTTAAAATTAACTTCAACAAACTCTATTTGCCATTTGCGGATAGAGTCCCATTAGCCACATCAAACCCAGGAGGCAGTGTGGTTGTAAAACCTGACTGCCTGTCACAAACTGCAGATGGAATATGAGGATTAATGTAGTGTGAAACCTAAACAGAAGCCTGCTCAGCGTGACTAACAGGCTGGGATGGACAGGATTACCTTGACAACACTGGTTTAAAAGGTTAAACCTTATTACAAAATGCCACCATTTGTAGATGAGGAGATTGCAGTGAGTTATACACAAAAGGCATGTTTGACTTATCAAATTTATCTAATTATGTAATCTAGTTTTTTTTTCTTTTTTGCAATTCGCTAAACGTTTCCACAAACAAATTTCTGCATTAAAAGGAATTGAATCAGAGAGGACCAAAAATTATTCTGCAAGCAACTTTAGTGAAAAGTTCATTTCTCTGTGTCTGTTTTCATAACTGATTTAGCTCAGAGCCAGCTGACGACTGAAGTAGTTTAATACACCGTGCATGACCACATGGTATCCACTGAACATCAAGGGTTTGTAGCAGAGCACAAGGGTGTGCATACAAAAAGACACGCACACACTATTGTTCAAAGGACTCGTACATAAAGTTACACAACCAAACCAAACAAGTGCAGCTCAAACGTAACAATCCTGGAAGACGAGCGTTTATAAGTCTTACATCTGCATTTAAAGAAAATTAAAGATCCGATACATCACATCAAATATCTTCTGTCCATGTTCATCGTCCTGTTCATCTGTGGCCATGTGCAACGAAACCTAAGTATGTTATCAGTGTACACCAACTTACCACTTCATTAAGTATGGCAGCAGTTCAATATGCTTAGGCATACAGACATGTTCAAGATGACGAGCAGAAGGTCAAAGTATCAAAGTGGGGAAGGAAGATGATTTGAACAGGGCATAGTTGCTGGTGCTAAACGAGCTGGTCTGAATATTTCAGAAACTGCATAAACCCCCCATAAAACTCTTGTGTTTATGGAGAAATGTTCGAAAATTTATCCAGTGAGCAGCAGTTCTCTGGGCAAAAATGCCTCGCTGAAGCCAGAGGGCATGAGAAAATAGCCAGACTGCTTCAGGATGAAAGGAGGGCAAAGTAAATCAAACAATAACTTTGAGTTAATTTCATTCACAGCCAAGATATGCAGAAGAGCATCCTTGAATGAAAACATGTCAAATCATGAAGCAGATGGGCTTCTGCAGCAGAAGACCACACCAGATGTGACTTCTGTTAGCTAAGAACAACTACAACTTGCTTCAGCTCACCAGAATAAGGTAGAGCATTTGAAAAAGCATGAAAGCACGGCTCCATCCTGGCTTGTATCAATGGTTCAGGCTGGTGATTGTTGTGTAATGGTTTGGAGGATAGGTTTTGGCATGCTTTGGAGCCCTTGGTACCGACTGAGCAACATTTAAATGCCACAGACTACCAGAGTACTGCTCCTGACCATATCTGTCCCTTTGTGACCTCAGTGTACCCATCTTTCAGGACAAAACTCAAATGAGCTCAACTGTGTCGTGACAATAAGTTCACCGTACTCAAATGACCTCTGCAGTCAGCAGATCTCAATTCAACAGAGCACTTTTGGGATGTGGATAAACAGGAGATTCACATCATGGATGTGCAGCCAACAAATCTGCTGTGTGATGCTTTCAGGTCAGCGTGAAGCTAAGTCTCCGAGGAGAGTTTGCAGCACCTTGTTGAATCAATGCAATGACTAGTTCTGAAAGCAAAAAGGGACTAGACTTTCTGGGTGTTCCAGTGAGGACAGCACACAAACAGAAGCATTACTGCAGATTTTGCACTGTTTTACTAATAGATGTAGTAATATTACCAAGGCTCATAAAGGAGAAAAATGTTTTTAAAAAGAAAAAACTGCTGTTCTGGTTGGAGGGGAAACATTAGGACTGTGATTTATACCTCTGACATTATTCTCAGCCTAGTAGAAAGTTCATGAATGGCTTTGGAATTACAGACAAACCTGAGTACAAATACGTACACCCCCCGCAGTGTGATACATACAGATTTATGCACATGTAACTAAACGTCCAGTAAATAATGATTAAGATTTGACTGTGGATTGTATATTAAAATGGTCAAATCCTTGGCATTAGTGTGAGCATTTCAGGACAAGAGAAAATAAGGTAAGAGATCTTTATTATTACTCTTTAAGTATTTGCACTAATTCTACTGCTTTAAGACATGTATTAATAACCTCAGCCTACATCATAGCGGCGTCATGTTGGGATGTCACACCTATATGTGCGTGCTTATGTACAGTGGGCCTAATTGGTCTGCAGACGCTTGGTGTTGAAGAGGAGGAGGGGAAATGGGATTGAAGCATCTGGTGTGAGAAACTGCTGATAACAACCTCAGTGCTGCAGTCTATGATCTTCAAAGAGTGCAGATAGCAGGGGATCTGTATATTGTGACAGTGTGGTGTAATAATGCGGTATCCCTGCACTGTGTTATGATAGTTTTCATTATAATGAGAAACATGGCAACTTACAAGTGTATCTCACTCTTAAAGCTTCGTGCATTAACCTTTAAAGTCATAAATGTATGTTTTTTTTAGAAAAACACACAAATTAATAAAAAAAAATCATCTGTAACTCATGAACAGCAGTTAAAGAAACTGCAATAAAAGTGACAAGAAATAAAGAATACCCACATAGCAAAATTGGTATGGCCCGGATCTGGCCCACACAATGTGCTTACACATGGCCCACATACCACAAAGAATGACGGCCCTTTGGTGGCCCAGATCTGGTTTGCCAGATGTGGCCCACACATGGGCCAGCACAAGGCCAGTTTCAGACACACTGGTGGTCCTGTGCTGGCCCATGTGTGGATTACCTCTGGGAAACCTGAAGACTTACCATTGGCCATGGCCAGCAGCTATCAAGGACAAAGGACTAGTTTTCCGTGTGGCAGTCTTGATTTACAGAAACAGGTATTTTTTAAAAGCTAATAAAAAGCCGAATGATCGTCAGATAAAAGCTGATTGTCTTCAGCTTGTATTTCAACAAACATGTTCATGCTCATTCGCTCTTTACGAAGATGGTAAGCAACCAAAGTCTGTGCAAACTTGATTACTCAAGAGTTCAGACTAATAATGGACTCCAAAAAGCTTCTGTCTGTATGTAGCTAGATTGCACTATTTATTTGTAATGTTTAGTCCAGATTATATGATCTGAAATTTTAACAATTATAAGAATTTGTTGTTATAAATCCGAATCTGTAATGAATCTCATAAGTCACAAACACTGCAGGGGCCACGGAGTGATGCGTCACCCAATAGAAGCTATGCAGGACAGCCGCCGTAGCACCCCTGTAACCTTACTCTATCCCTGAGAAGTCAAAGTACCCTCGTCCCCATTCTGCCAACAGTAAGATACACCAACCTGCTGAATGCAGAGAATCCTACACAGAGCAGTTCCATTCATAGTATAATTGACAGTGAATGGTTAAGAGTCTCAGCACATGCCATCAAATCACGACGTGCAAAGAGAGCATTATCCTCCTCACAACACAACACACAGACATGGCGAATAATGGGACGCTTGACATTCAACAAGATTAGCATTTCAGCTAATGTGTGGCCTTAGGCCAGCTAGCTACTCTCCATTGTTTTACTAATGTCTGATAATCAGAAGCACCTGAGGAATGATGAGTGTAATCACTAATCACTGCACAGATACGGAGGAACTGAAAGCATTATCTGTGGAAAGAAGTATCTGTGATTTGACCTGATATGTTTGTAATTTACACGGTTATAAAAAAATGTTTAGAAAAACAGTCATTTGGGGCAAATTACACACTTCAAAGTCCAAGTACATCAATCAGCTTGAAAAGCCATCTTTTAACATAATAACAAGCTTCCATTCCAGCATTTGGCTCATAAGGAGACTGGAAGGCTGAAAGCTCAGAGACTTTACATTTAGCCCTAAAAGTGGTGACTGGAGGGGAAAAACTTCGATCGCTGAAATGGCTCTTTTGAAATGACATACTGAATCTGTAAATGTTTTACGAGGTAAAACAAAAAAACAGATTGAACGAATGAAGCTCAAACACAGATGCAGAACGCAACACCTGCAATCTGTTCACATTCAAATAATGCTTTTATTTGCACATTTTATATTTGCCTCACAGCAGAGGCAAAGGTTTCATAATTAGTTAAGTAAAGACCTTGTTTGATCATATGATCACAGTGAATAAAACAGATTAGTTCCAGCAGAAGTAGAATATACGGCAAAATTGGGCCTAGAACACCAACATAAATAAAAAATAACTTGATGGGTGAGTTTAAAGCATTCTTAGATAAACCTATACAAACACACACATGCAAACATGTGCACAGAGGTGTACTAACAGGCACATTTCTTAGTTCTCTGTCTGCTCAATACAAAATTCATGATCTGAATGAGCCCACAGATGGCTGCCAATTTCATACCCTGACATGCTTTTTCTGAACATTATGTTCATCTGTGCATGCTTTTCACTGTGCAAGTCCAGCAAGTCTGCAAGTACTTGAAGTGGAAAAAGTTATTCTTTCAGGACTGAAAGCTGGGATAACAAACAAGGAATTTTTCAGTATTTATTCTGAGCCTAAAAAGACAGCAGTGAGGATTATATAGTCCTTAGAAATTGTCCTGCCGTGGCACATGTAGCATAATATTTCTGACACATTTAGCACTGACAGACAGTAAAAGACGACTGGATGTGGCCGACGCTACAATGACACACAATGACCATTTGGACCAGGCGATTAAGCCTCATCCAATTACTAAACTCATCCAGTAATCACATAAACAATACACATCTGGAGGGCTAAATAAAAATAGAAACTCCTACCAAGTCAGAGCGTGTACGATAATGGGAGCGAAGGCAAAACAAACAACAGCAACGAAAACGCCAATAGAAACAGACTGCAACTGGGAGCGAAGGTAAAACAAATGAATAAATGATTGTGTTTTCTATCCCGAGGCTCCGTGGCGACAGGGGTGGGGTCGAGTTTTCAAGTAAGGTGGAGGCAGAATAAAGGAAACAGAACATGGCGAGTGGAAGCTTCTGAAGAAAGAAGGTCTGGGTGGAGAGGAAGACAGGAGGAAAAGTAGGAGGTGATGAGGGACTGGGGGAGTAAAGTGCAGAGAGAGGCAAAACTGGAGCAAGAGAAGGAGGGAGGAGGGAGAGAGATGTATATTAGCACGCCTGTTTCTGCAGTGACTGCCTGGATATGATAAATGTCCTGCAGATAGCAAACAGATATTGTACAATTCAACACAAACATCACTTTTGTACAGACTCTGCTGTCTGTGATTTACACTTCATTCATTTATTCTTTATGATGGTAACATTAGATCTATAATAATAGTAAGATAATAATGAAAGCGGCAAAAAAACATGAAACTCATAAGGTTATGACTGAATCCTTACAGGAGGTAATACTCCAGCATCTTATTACAGTAAGTGTTGAAAAGCACAACATAAAAAACTACAATCTGGTGACCTACCACAGTTACACATTTCTGCCTTAGCTACAAACATTTGGATTCATATCGGGCACCGCCTATTCAAATGGCTGTGTAATTCACATCACTCTATGAAAGATGCTTCAAGTCATATTTGTTTATAAGGCTGTCATTATTCTTTGTTTATTTTAGTGTAAATAAACCTTATTAAAAGACCAAAGCTGTCAGGAGCTGGGTCTGTGACCCAGCACTTTAAGTTTATTTTATATTTTTGAATTCTTATGTTATATTGGAAATATGTTAAGTTATTGTGCTATTATGTAGTTAGGGTTGAGTTGTGTTTAGTCTAGTCTAGGTTTCATCTATGTCCCTGTGTTTGTGAGTCTTTTCCTGTCTTCTTCGTCATGTGTTTCTTGTCTGCGCGTTTCATGTTGTCAAGCTTGTGTTTCATGTCTATGTCTCTCCAGGTTTCCTGTTTTATTTTGAAAGTCTTCTGTTTCCATGTTTAGTTTTACTTCCCCCTGTGGCATGTTTATTTGTGTCAGCTGTGTCTCCCCAGGTGTTTCCACCTCCCTCATTACCCTCCTGTGTATTTAAGTCCTCTGTCTCCTTCTGTTCTTTGTCAGGTCATCTGTTTGTCTTTATGTCAGGTCACGTTATCTCAGAGAGTTTCTGCTTCCTACTGTTCATGCTCAAACTCGTGCTTGGATTATTTCACATTTACGTTTTCGCATGTTCCCGTTCAGTTTTATGGTCTTTTCACTCGTCATAGTTTTCACAGTCTAGTTTTTCCCAGTTTAGGTTTTTGCTTTAGTTTTCGCTCCTGTTCGTTTTTGCCTTGTTTGTATTCATGTGTTCAGCCTAATAAACAGCTCTTTTTAAAAAATGAAGATTCAGCTCCATCTCTTTCCATGTCTGCATTTGAGTCCGTTCCATAAAAACACCGCCGTTCCCCGGCAGCGACAAAAGTCTTGTTTTTTTGTTTTTTTTACACATATGTACGTTTGCTGCAGAATTTTTTAAAAAGAGATTTTCTGAAAACTGGACACCTCAGTGTTGCAAAAGCTGCTTAAAAAGGAGAACATTTGTCAGGGAATATCTTAAGCTATAGATTTAACAAACACATTGTTGTGGTCCAGGGTCTGGTGACCCAGTGTTTATGTTTTTGATCATTTATATTCTGTGACACATATTGAGAGTTTTATTGAATATAGAGGCTGTATTCATGGGAATTTAAAAAAAATCTTTCTCCTCTAGGTCTCCAGGCTTTATGAAGGTCTTTCACAGATTTTTCTGTGAACATTAGCTGCTTGTTCGCTCATTTTCAGTCCAGTCCTCATACTTGTACCTGACCATTTTCCGAATCATGTTTTGTTTTGTTTTTGTTTTGTTTTTTAGTTCGTTTAGCCCCTTAATACTGACCTATGAATCATTCAAGCATAAAAATGCACCATAAACCAATGCTGTGTTAAATCGTATCCTCGGGCACTTCGTTACTAACAGCTTGTTTTTAAAAAAACAGAATTCGTTTCCATTTCTTTAGCTGAATTTATGAAGATGATAAATGCTAATGATAACACAGTGTGAGAGGCACTGTTGGTTCAAACTGTATGTTTGAACCAACAGAGTGAAACTAAGGGAAAAATCTTTAACATAAACCCTTTAAAGATCAAAAAAAACATTTATACTGTAAACTATTATCGCCAATAAACAAGTTACACACCAGAACGTGTTTGTGATACCTGTATTCAGTCTGGTATTATTTAATCGAGTACTGGACTGAATGAGATTATAAGAAAATGGGTCTGAGTAGAGACGAACAGAGTTTAATCTGTGACAGCAGTCTGGCAGGTCAAACAAGGGTGTCATTGTGCCTTCAGCACATGTCAAAGATTGCAATTTTATGCAGAGGTTGTGTTAAGAGCTAAGTTTTTTCTGCATGCTGGGATTCAGTTACTTCTGTCTCCAGCCAAGCAGTCGTGGCACACATAGATATCCATAAAGTGCTGGATTATTTATAACTATGTTGGGCTTTTGCTTTATGTATCTGGGTTAAATCACAGTAATTACGCCCCGACTGCATGAAGAGAAAGAAGGAAAAAGTAAACAAGAAGCACAAAGGAAGACAGAAGACTGAAGGAGAAGGTGCTGAAGCCAAATCTATTTTTCTTTCTTTCTCCTGCTGTCTTACTCTTACTCTGCTATATTTATAATTTCACAGTATTTTAGTAACATTCTTCCTCTTTTATGTCCTCTACTTCACATCCTGTTACTACCGCACCACCGCTTTTCCCTCTTTCTTCTTCCGTCTTTCTAAATCTAGCTCTGGCTTCTTCTCAATCTCAGCTTTATTCCCCTTGGCCATCCTCCTGCTTTAACCTTCTTTTACTCATTTCTACCACAATCTTCTCCTTGCTCAAAAATTAAATGGGTGTTGGCAACAGCCCTGATTGATCTCGTGGCTGCCTATTAGTGTGGAGGCCTATAGCCTGCTCCTAGATGTCCTAGAGGCACTCTGAAAATCATTACTGTTGGTGTGCAGTCAGTCCCTACTCTGAGCGTGGAACAGCTTCTCATTGGACTGCCTTGCAAGCAACATAAAATGTACCATAAGGCAGAAATCCTCTAATACTAACTATTCACACAAGAATCTTTAATAAAAAACACTAGAAGGCTTTATACGTTTATTATGTGCTGGTTGATGGCCACACAGAAATATCTATTTTCTACTTGGAGGAAAGGTGTGTGTTACAGTCACGCATGATGCAAAAACACCTGACTTTTATATGTAAGCCTGCAGTTCTTGCCTCCAGTGATAACAACACATCAACATAATTCTCCAACCACAAAACTAAAAGCTTAATTGTAAGTTTTAATATATTGTGCATCCATGTTCAATGAATACAACAAAATTCAGACTGGAGTAGAATTGGTTTGATGCCCAAGCACTGTGCATCATGTGAATACTGTACTAAACTGCATCTAATATTATGTAAAGACTTACTTTTGATGTCTCATATTTTTACATATTGCTCGTGTATATTTATGTAGAACGAAAAAACTGAAAGTTGAAGGAGGATGGCAGGATCTGCTGTAAATGTTTTATTTTTTTTAAACGAATAGTCATTATTTTATCTATTTATTTTATTTTATTTTTTTTAAATGTCATTGATTTCATCATCCTCAATATGAATATCAAAATACTTTTCTATCAGTTTGATGACCAAGATATAAAGGAAATGTTATAGTCATCTTCTAGTTTTCTGTGTTTCTCACTCACAAAGTTCATATAATTACCTGCTCACACTCTGCTGGACAGCTTAAAGCACAGAAATGTTCCTGCTCCTTTCTCTTCAGGTGTGGTCTGTGCTTTCTCTCCGAGTCTGATATGTCAGATAAAGCCTCAAAGACTTGTACCACTTTCACAGGTGAATACCTAACCACAAAAGGCAGCTTCTCAAGAGAGGTTGCAAGCTCACCCAGAGCAGCCAATCATGACCGAGACATTCTAGAGTCAGTACAATTGAAAGTAAAGCAGAAGAGGCTTGCCATGAACCCTTCTCCTTTCTAAATGTTAAAATGCTGCTAAAGGTCACGGAAGGATAGAGGATCAATGCAGATTTCCACAGAGAGAGCTGAAGACAGAGAAGAAGAGGAAAAGGAAAACTAGAAGGGCAAAAGCTAAAAGGTTGGCAAAAACAGGATCCAAAAAAACTGAGCGGACAAATGGGAATTTTATAGATTTTTTAAAAAAATATGTCCACTTGAGGTAAACTCATCAAAGCTATATCTATGACAGTAAATAGTTTGATTCTATCAATATCAAAATATCTTTTGCCTTTGCCAGCAAAGAATTTATTCACAGAGAGGGAAAAATGAGTAAGGAGGGAGATATATGCTTAGAAAACCCATGAAGAGGAGGTAAACACCCATGAAGAGGAGGTAAACAAAGCAGAGTGTAAAGAAATACTCTGACAAGATGTAAACCCTAAAAAATGGAAGATGGTGGGCCTGAAAGAGGGAGAAACTAGGGCACAAGCAGGCGGAAACGACACGCCGGTATTCTTTAAAGTTGAGCCATCGCAACCACTAAATCCCCGACGCTGCCTGCCAGGACTCATCACGCCCGGTCCTGCCTCGTCCCCTGGTGCCATCGTACCTTCCAGAGCTTCATTCCTCCATATCCATCTGTCTCTCTTCCCTCTACTGCGGGTGGCAGGAGAGGAGACGGAGTAAGCAATGCATTCATACTTTTATTTTCTGACTAAGTGCCCCTGACTTATCTTCTCAGAGCTGCGTTTAGGAGACGTGGAAGGAAGCGCATCTACACATCCGGGTACCTTCTGCTCTCTTGTTCTTGCTTTTGTCTCTCTCTCAGTTTAGAGGTTCATATTTTAGTGGGTCGTCCTGTTCTTCTGCTGAAGTCTCTGTTCTCTGTGTGCTGAGAGTCAAACAACACACACCATTCTACATTTCGCCTCTTTCTCCTCATTCATCCCTGCGCTAGCTTCACTCTGTGAGCTGTATTAATTCATGCCAGCATTGACAATATAATATTTCTTTTTTCTCATCTTGGTCTATTTTTACACATAGAGGTTGTACTTATTTTTAAATGCACTGAATGCTGATTCCTGTGGGGCTGAAGAAGTGCTACTCATATCCAGATTTCATCAGCTAATTAAAAATGTGTTTTAATTATGAGTTGATATCTGTATTATAATATTCTTTTACATATAGGTGCGATTTTAGGGACAATCTGTGTGCAATATTCGATTTAGCGTGTTTTGAGGAGCTATGCTAAAGGACCAACAACAGCACAAACAAAAGCAAAAATAACCCGTACTACTGGATGTTGAATAAAAGACAGACCACACTGCCCTCCTCCCCTGTCACCTCCTTGGGAATGATACCTGCTGGCCACAACACACATATTCTCTCCAGTGTCTTGTGGGTGTGTCCTCAGGTCTCCTCCATGTTATCTGGAAACAGATCTCCTTACACTATCTTTAAAGTGAGCCCAAAAACTCATTAGAGGAGACTTTGTTTGCTAAATGGATCATCATCCATAGCCAAGGACAGAAGCACAGTTTTACCAGCTTGGCCTTTGGGCTTCACTGTTCTAGCTAATCACTGCAGACCCTGCACTGGCCCACCTGTCAATTACCCACTTAGTTCGTCCAACACTCCTGAACAAGAATGCAAAATACTGCTGCATATTCACTTGAGGCACCGGCTCATCCCAAACTGGAATGGACGAGCCACCCTCTTCCAAAGTGGAGGTGCTAGTTCTCCTCCCTACTGCAAACCCCATCTACACGTATAGCTCCTAAGCTTGCACTGCTTGGAAAATGAGCTTCAGCATTTAATTGAAAAGACAAAAGGCTTGAAAAGGTTGGGACACATCACGACTTGAACCTTAGCAGGGGGACAAAGCAGCATCCCCTTTCTCACTGCAGACTGCGCCCTCACACATCCTGTAAATCATAAGACGAGAAATTGTGTTGAAACTGCTGCACGCAATGTGAAGAACTTCCAAAAGGAAAAGCTGTTTTGCTCAAATTACATGAAGTGAGTTTTAACAGCCGAGTGTGAGTTAATTAAGTAGTTAAAGAGGCATGAAGACAGTGAAATAATTATTACAGCTATCAGACTATATTTACTTCCATGTTAGACATTATATCACTTACAAAGGCTCCGAGGATAAACCTGAATTTTGAAAAAGTAAACTTCTGTCAGACGCTATTACATAATTTGACGCTGACAAATTCGTTTTAGGCCGTGTAATTCAGAGATTATGAAATTACTATAAGTGCAGCAGAAACAGACCTAACCTCTGCAGTCTAGCTTTGATGAAGAAACCGCTTACATCGAGCTTGCAGAACAATAGTCTATTTATGCCGAATCCTCACTTCTGTTTGTGTAAACAAAAAGGTTTTTAGTGATAAATTACAGCACTGTGCAAAAAGTCTCAAGCAACCCTCATTACTTTATATTTTGCTTCAAGAAAGCCAGACTTTCTATGGACATTGGCTCCATCAGTGAACATCTCATTTTCAGTCAGGTCATTTTCATTTCAGAGGGACGGTTTGTTTGTTTGCCTGTTAAAAACACACTTAACACTCACTTATGAATCATGAAGCATAAAAAAGACAACAACAGCTCAAATGTTTGCATGGTGATCAAAGCCTTTAGCTAAAAGTTAAAGCAGTTTCACAGCATCTCCTGATGTTTTCTTTGGAGCAGTAATGTGTTCAGTGCTCCGTCACAGTTCCACTTGGAGTGTGGTGTTATATACTGCTGCAATAGCTACGAATTTCTCCAACACAACAGCTGACAGAACACATCTGGTGAATTAATATCAGTCTTTGTTGAACCAAACACACAGCACCAAACCAGGTTTTCTGAATTAAAAAAAGGATAAATTGCGACAAAACACCAGCAACAAACAGCAAAATGTAGCTTCTGAATTCAATTTCTGAGATACAATCATTTGCTTTTCCCAACGGCACCTTTATCATGTCAGCACAGGTAGCAGACACGCGCTCTTTGTGGTCATACATTCCAAACGTGTGTGATCTCTTCATGTAAATTTTAAAAAAAGTAGCAGATGAAATGTGCTTGGCTTCAATTTGCTTCACTTTCATAACCGGGAAAGCTTTCAGAAATGCTATGTATATACCGCTTAAGCACTTTAACTATGGAATCAGTGTTCATTCATCAGCACATTTTTTATGGCTTGGTATATTAGTCAAATCGTTTCTCCTTTGTGTATGGATATAACTGTGTATAAACAGCTCTATAGTTGCTAAATACGGCCAAAAAATAGCAAAGTCTCACTGAAAGCTGCCACAGCCAGAATAAGAGTGACGACGATGGAGATCCAAGACACCCAGAGCGCCTTCTTCCTATAGTTCTGTGCTTCATGGGGCTTCAGGCGCATGCTGCTCTCCAGGAGACCTGCAGTCAGACACATAAACTCTGTTACAAGGACAACTCTCTCTCTCTCCTTTTTTTGTCTCTGGTTTGTGAGGTTCATTTAATGAAACACTTTACTGTGTGATCAGAGGTAAAGTAGGTGGCAATCTGAGTTATTAATACACCTAAAACGCAGTTCAACTCTCTTTAACCCTGAGTAATTAATTTAGTCTACTGAAAAAAAGGTTAAAGGCAGTCATGTGTCTCTGAGTCCCACAGAGAAGAAGTGTTAAGATAAAATCTTGAAGATACAGTCTAACATAGTTTAATTCAACATTTTGTACAAATAACTCGACTGGGGGTGTTTAGTTCAGACAGCTCTATGTGATAAAAGTTTACTATGATCAGTACTTAGAGGAAAAAAGAATAAAACAGAGCAGCTATAGCACAGCATGCTGGAGTTTTCCAGAAAACTACCCTGCTTTGTTTCAGGTACACTTTCAAAAGGGTGTCCGGTGGGAAAAACTCTGGGACTACTGATGTGCCCTACTTTTCCAGTGCATCCTTGTATAAGAAGATTCTCAGATTTCCTTCAATCTGAAGGAAGGTCATTGTGAAGATCCATTTAAAAAGCTTCAGTGCAACACCATTTATAATGACTCAACTCCAAAAGGCCCGGCAGACGTCTTTGTGGGTAATTATTATTGTTTTGAACATCTACAGCCACCTTCTCATTTTATCACCTTCCAAGAGAGCATTAGAGGTTCATGGAGGGGCAGATCGTATGGAGTAATCTGGAAACACAGTATATTATCTTTCTTATATTATCTATCTTAGCTTTCTTTTGAACCTCAACAGCACCCGTATCACTCCGCCACGAGGACTCACAACTTCAAAGCGTACGGCTGCAGTAAAGTAGCTCCTTACTTTTACTGTTATTATCATTGTTATTGTAAATAACTAAAACTAAACTAAAACTAAATTTAGACGTGAAAACAACAACTACACTTGTGAAAAAAATGTAAACTACTGAGACAATTTTCTTAATTTGGAAACTAACTAAACTAAAATATTATAGCAGTACTTGTTAGCTTTAGTATTTATTAGTTTCATAGAAATGGAATAAATAATTCAAGCATTTTAAATAAACCAAACTGTGATATGTTACAGCTTTATTGGACTGATTTATCAGGCAGCCCACAGCCTACAGAGATGTGGTGTTAAAGAAAAAGAGAATAACTCTTGGTCTAGACATTCACATGAATTTCAGCCCTGCTGTGGTGTGAGACTTCCTCGCCTGAAGTCACAGACTAAACAGCCCAGATTCTGGACTGCCTGAAGCGTTTTCATTGTCATGAAATGTGAGGATGGCTCTGCAGAGTCATGCATTATTTATAAGTCTGAACTTTTACATCCAAAAGCAATTGTAAGGCTGTTGTCTTTTTTCTTTTTCTTTTTCCTTTTTTCCTGAAATGTGTCCCGGGGACTGTCACAGTTGTCACAAAAACAAGTTGAGAATGGAAATTAATAAAGGGAAAAACGAGACTCTGTTAACCTCTGAACTCCCTGAGCCGAATGTTTGGAATGCAGCTTGAAATCAACTTTTAAGATTTGCTTTAAAATCTTCATTAAATTATAGTTTATGCATAATTTAAAAAATCAAATCCTTTACAGCGTTACATTCATGTAAAAACGTTTCACTAAAACCGGGATGGAAACCATTTGTTCATATTCACAGTTATTACTGAAAGCACAAGTTTGTTTGTTTGTTTGTTTTTTACAGTGGGGCACTGTGCCATGCTTGTCATGAGATATTAAGAAAAATTTATATTTTTCCCACACAGTAACACAACTCTGTGTTTAGCCTTTATTGGAGCTGAGTCTTTATTCTTCTGGTCAACTCCAATCTAAAGGTTACAGTGGTTACAAGCTCAAAACTCCCTTTAAATGGCAACACAGAACTGCGTCACAGAGGAGGGAAAATCTGCTGATAAAAAGCTGACAAGTCATAAGATCGTTTCATAAAGTGAAAGTGGTTTTACTAAAGGACACGCCTGATGGCTTAAGCTGTCTTCAGTGGTGCCAAATCAGAGAAAGAGGAGAGCTATGTTGGGGCTCAAAGATAAAAAAAATAAATAAATCATCTTTGAAAGAATGATGAACATTAATGCGGTCAGACAACCCCCTCTGAGGAGGCGCTTTGGTGAAATCCAGAATTGAATTCAAAATCCAGCTCCTCACATGCAAGGTCTTGAATAATCAGGCCCCATCTTATCTTAATGACCTTATAGTACCATATCACCCTATTAGAGCACTTCGCTCTCGCACTGCAGGCTTACTTGTTGTTCCTAGAGTATTTAAAAGCAGAATGGGAGGGAGAGCTTTCAGTTTTCAGGCCCCTCTTCTGTGGAACCAGCTTCCAGTTTGGATTCGGGAGACAGACACTATCTCTACTTTTAAGATTACGCTTAAAACTTTCCTTTTTGGTAAAGCATATAGTTAGGGCTGGACCAGGTGACCCTGAATCCTCCCTTAGTTATGCTGCAATAGGTGTAGGCTGCCGGGGGATTCCCATGATGCACTGGGTGTT